>PVLD010002350.1:0-106164 GCA_004027595.1 Dinomys branickii | reverse complement strand
GCCTCGCCAGCATTTGTTATTGGATGACTTTTTCATACTGGCCAGTCTTACTGGGGTGAGATGAAATCTCGATGTTGTTTTTATTTGCATCTCTCGAATGACTAAGGATGTGGAACATGTAATACATTTTAAAAATTTAAACAATCCTTGTAAATTTTGATCACACCTCGCATATAGTGCATAAGGTTTAAAACAGGTTGCAACTTGTGAAAACTTTCAAAATCTTTTCTCCTAGCTTTTTGAAATGTATGTTACCTTGTAGTTATCTATATTCATTTTTCCAGTGCAATAGCATATCTGAAAACAAGTAGTAGTTAGATGACAGCCTCTGAAGCTAAGGTTTAACCATATGGTCCCTGTTACTGCCCCTGTCTCTTCTTTGTCCAGCGGAACATTAAACTTCTCATGTTCATACAGCACAGACAAATACTCTTTTGACAGGACACTCTCAGTGATCCAGACCTCTTGGGTAATTTTTGTAAAGGACGAGATAGAAACATCTCCATCTTTGCAGGTTATGTGATCTGTTGCTGCTTCTCAGTGCAGCCATTCTCGCTTGAAGGAGATTGTTGAGCCCGATCTAGCCAATAAAGACAGGAAGTGCAATGTTCCCCGGGGGTCCAGAGAGTTGGCACTGAGGTCAGGCTGCCTTGTTTTCCAACCTTATAATTTCTTTTCGATCTTAGACAATTGGTTTTTTAGTATTTTACTTTTTCTTCATCTTCATCTGTAAAGTGGGAGTAGTGTGTGTGTGTGTGTGTGTGTGTGTGTGTGTGTGTGTATGTGTGTGTGTGGTGCTGGGGATTGAAACTAGAACCTCATGCATGCTAGGAAGCACTCTACTAACTGAGCTGCATTCCGATCCCTAAGTGGGAATTATTAATAGTATATTCTTTGGAACATTATTTCCAGAGCAAGCTCAAGTGTTATGCATAGAATATATAGAATTGTGCCTGGAACATTATAAGCACTCAAAAATGCTGACACGAAGAACCATAAGGGTTTTAAGCATTATGAAGAAGTACATGTAATGCAGATATCACCTTCCCGACAGTCAGGGGCTCATGTTCTCTGGGCTCCGGGGTGCTAGACACCTTGATCTTGGCAAGACCAGGTAGGGCCTAGGAGCTCTTTCAGGGTGGGGACGCTTCTCTTTCCTTAGGACTTAGCTCAGATCTTATCTCCCTCCAGGGGCAGGGCCTTGCCGTGACTCTCTCTCTCATGACCCGTGGCCCCCTTTGACATTGGGGTAAGAGCACCTATTTAGTTTCCCTGCAGCTTAAGCAATGACCAAAGCACAAGAGAAACACCCTGTTTTAGCCACCTTTTCTGGTCACACCCAAGCCCAGTGCCCAGCACAACATTTGGCAAAGAGGTGTGCAACACGATTGGTTCTCCTATCAGCAGGGGACATCAAGAAACAGCATTTAGCTTGTTGTCCTCTGTGCCTGCTTTGGAGAATTATCCTAGTCATATGTATTAGTGTAATGTATTAAGAGCAAAAGTTTCATTAATGTGTTTCAGAATTGTGAATGGGGATGAAATTCCCTACATCTGACCATCTAACTGGCCTGTCCCTGGGTTTTCATCTTTATACTACAAGCCGTTCTCAGATATATCTTCTTGAAATATCATTTTTACCATACTATATAATACACTCACAAAAGAAACATCATGGTCTCCGCAGCCTGAATTTAATAACTAGTCACAACTTTTATTTCCACTTTGAATATCTACTAAGTCCATTGAATAAACTTTCCACTGTAGACAAATCACTTTCTTTTTCCATTTTCCTGTACAGTGTGTGACCAACCTTGAAATACTAATAGCTAACATTTATTGATGTCCCAAGCTCTATCTTGTCTTATAATTTAGAATTATTATTTCCATCAGAGAATTAAGGTAAAGAAAGAATGGGCCACGCCCATGTGGAGGTGGAGGACCAATCCGTTCAGGATGATCCCAGACTGCACTCTACACCCTTTGCTCCTCTTCCTTCTCCCCCTGTACAAGTCTGGTTTTCCACTAAAGATGTAGCTCAAAATCTGCCCTCTTCATAAAATCTTTCTTTCTTTGTTTACTATGTAACTGGAAGTTATTTGTCCCTTCTCTTGTAAATCTGAATATTCACCTAAAAGTTCACCAGCTGTGGGTTTGAGATAACTCCTCTTTCATTGGACCATAATTTAAATCTTTTTCCTTTCCTCCTTTTCCCCATTATTTCTTCTCATCTGTTATTAGTTTGGAGTAACTTAGATACACATTTCTTTATTTCACCCATATTACCTTGTGCATAACAGAATTTAGCAAATGCTTGCTGATTTGCTTTGATATTGCTCAGAGGTTTACCTTTTGCAGTGGAACTGTAAGCAGGAAGTTAATTGACAGGCACATAATAGCATCCTGTCTGTACAACAATGCCTGCTTAGTTTTAGCTGCCGTGCTTATGTGTTTGTGCCATGCTTTATGTAGGAATGTACACTACTGACTCTTGAATGCCTGGTGTCCAATGACCTGGGCTTTACCAGTTGCTTGATTGGAGGTTAGGATTGTTGTCTATTCACATGTCAAGCTGAGCTCACTGCCCATTTGTGTGAGTAAATCTGAATGCAGGTAACTTTTGAATGAGTTCTGATCATTGCCCAGTGTTATTTTTTTCTATTTATGACTTTAAAAATTTCAAGAACACAGTTTCATTCAATGGTTTCTATGTAGGAGCCTCATTAGTACATTGGGTAATTAATTCTAGAGATTTCTACACTCTTTTCCAAGGGAAGGCATTATTGTTAGGATTAAATATGGTGCTCTAGGACCTATGGGTGATCTTTGGGTGCTTTGGGTCCTGGTTTTTTCAGGCACTCTCTGCCCTTTCTCAGTTTAACCATCACCTTTCTGGCTCTGTGGAATGTTCCTAACACATCTTTTAGGGACAGCCATTGCATTTGTCTTTCCCTTTAGGGCTGCATATCAGTGTATAGAATCTTTCTGTCCTTTCCTATAAGGAGAACAGAGAAACAGAGCCCTCTTTTTTAAAAATTAAAGTGTTCTTTCATGTGCTAACTCACAAAGATTAGAAAAACTACAGTTACAATATTCAAGATAAAAACAAATAATTCAATTTCCTTTAGAGAGAGCAAGGGATGTGTTTGTTGCTAATGTATTCATTATCAGTGTGATCAAAAGCAAAGCCTCCAGACAGCAGTTTCCACACTGTCCAGATGCTTGTGGGTCATTACCTGCCTTACTCATTATCTGAACATGCGGTGCGGATGGTGGCTTGCAGGGTGGAGAACCCAATAAAGCAAACCTCTGACTGTCGCTCTGCTTCATTGCCCATGAATGCACTCTGAGCCCACGAACTGGGCAGAGAGGTGTATGCTTTAAGCCCCTTATATGGAGGACTGGCACAGAAGGGTATAGCAAATGCAGAGGGAGAAGGTATCACACTGATTAGTTTATCAAGGAGGGAGAGAAATTTGAAAGTTGTGCGGGTATCCACAAATTTTCATCCTTTCTACCGCAGTCATGTCAGTAACACCTTAGGAGCCACTGTCTCAGCTTGCACTTAAACCAGTTTGCACTGAGACCGCTAAAACTGTGAGCCAAAATAAACCTGTCTTCCTTCAAATTGTAGGTGTCGGGTGTTTTGTCCTGGAGAGGACACAGTGACTAAGACAAGGTGCTCAGGTACGCTTTAACCTGGGTGCGTGTCAGGGCCAGTGAGATTTGCAGAGGAAAGGCCGGTGGGAGACATAATAAAGAATCTGCCTTAGTTCAGTAAAGCCCCTTTCCATCCACAGTATTTTCCTTTAGGTAAGTAGGACATGAATGAAAAGATAAATTGAAGGCTGTCTGGCCTAATTCTAGCTCTTCTACATTGCCAGATGGTGTTGCTGATCCCCCTTCCTACCCATAACTCCAAAACATAACCACAAGGTCTACTGCAGCACTTGCCCTGTTGTAGTCAAGGCCAGTGCAGTTAGAAGCAGAGGTTTTATGTGCTTAGAATACAGGACAATCCATGCTTTTGTTTCTGTGATACCTGAGAGAACAAGAAGGTGGACCTGGCATTCTCTGCAGCATGGAGAATAGAATGTTTATATGAAATCAAGAAAAACTGTATAGTTCTTAGGAATTAACCTAACCAAAGAAGTGAGGCCGCTACAACAAAAACTACAGTGTTCTGAAAACGATCAAAACAGATATCAGAGAATGGAAAGATATTCTGTTTTTGTATAGGCAGAACTGATGTTGTCAAAATGGTTCAATGACTAAAACTGTATTGAGAATTTTACTACATCTGATTTGGTTTGGACCCATGGTGAAATGGTTCTGCCATGGTCTCTTGGGATAAAGACTAGGGGACATCTTAGCAAAAACAAATAAAACCATTTCAAAAACGAATTCAGAATTTGGCTTTCTACCAATATCCCAGTTTTTAGAGACATTTTGAGTAACATATATTAAGTACAGATATATCACTGTAAATTGTGTAAGCTATAGGGTAGGTCCATGTGTGACCCTATGACAATTGTATCCCATTGTAGATTTGTGCCTGAGCTATGTGCAGAAACAGAAGTTAGACTAGAAAAATCCCTTGTGAAATCAAACAGTAAATGCTGATGAGGTTATGGGGGGAAAGGAACCCTTCTACACTGTTCGTAGCAAAGTAAACTGGTGTAACCACTATGGAAATCAGTATAGAGATTCCTCAAAGAACTAAAACTAGAAACTGCATGTAATGTAGTTATTCTCTCGCTAGGTAGCTTCCGGAAAGAAATCTTAAAAATCATATTATAGTGATACATGCATAATCATGTTTATAACAGCACAACTCATAATAGCTAAATCTTGGCGGTGGCCTGTGTGTCCATTAACAAATGACTGGATAAAGAAAATGTGGCATCACTACATCAAGCAGCACTCTATCACGAAGAAGGTAAACTTGTCGTCTGTAGGAGAGTGGATGTACCCTGAGACCATAATGGTCAATGAAATAAAAATAAATCAGACACACAAGCTTAAGTATCAGTTAGTTTCTCTTCTGTGAGAGAAACCCAATGCATAAGTAAGTAAAAGGCAAAACAAAAGATAGATAATAAGAAACAGGGAGAGAGATCTTCTGCGGAGGGAAAGGAGACCAAGAGGTGGAGGGGGAAGGAAGGGGATGAAAGAAAAGAATGAAGGTGTGTTGCCATGGCGGTGTACCAGCGCTGCGTGAGGGACATAATGCAACCGTGTACCAATAAAACTAAACTATTAACCGGGAAAAAGAAGACGGTGCTTTCACATGTGAAAGTCATGTGCAATGCTGGAATTTCAGGCGCAGTGGCAGCTGCTCACGCTGTTAGGGTTTTGCAAACGCCATCATGTAGGCTCAGCTAAAAATGAACCCAACCCCAATTCTCATCCATTAAGACTAATCAGAAGAAAAAAATTATTAAGAGTGATGGGGAGTCGAGGGCAGTATCTGGGGACCGAGTAATGGAATGTGGTACAAGACTGGGGAAGGACATCTCCATTGGGCAGAGAGCCATCAGGTGCTGGCACAGACATGGCCCGAAGAGTTTGCAATAGCAGCAGCCACAGCCCAGGGTGGTGGCTCGTGGTGGTGCTGGTGGGCTCCCTTGTGGCTTTGGCTCAGGACCTTTAGCCAGAATCTGCAAGAGATGACATCCTCTGGGCAGTGTCCAACTCTCCCTGCTTCTGCGGCCTCAGAGTTCAGCCAGGGTGCAGATTGAGTGGAAAGCCTCCTTACACTGCAGGGCAGTGAGTGTGCTTGTTTGTGATCACACCGGCCCCTCCTGAGGACTCCCAGAATAAGGATTGATGGGTCGGATGGGCTTTGCAGAGGGAGAGAATCGCTGGTACCTAATGATGGGTAAGTCAGTGTTGTCTTTCTGTTTTGAGAAGTTCATGGTTGTGTCCTCAAGGTTGTCTAGAAGACTTCTTTTTTTTGATCTGGGAATTGAATTTAGGACCTCACGTTGCCACGCAGGCAATGTATAACTGAGCTATATCCCCAGCTAGAGACCTTCTTTTACAGTAGTTAAAAAAATTTCCCAAGGAAAGAGCAGAGTTGATGATTATTAGGGCTCATGTCTAGATGTCCTCCCAAAGCCTCATCTGCTCATTGGCACTGCTTCTAAGTGGCTACCGGTCCCTGTTCTTGGGAAAAAGATACAGGAAAATTTCCTCCGACCTCGTCACCGGCTTCCCCATCCTCTGAGTCTCCCGGGACTTGTCTTCTCGGCTGGGGACTCTGCTACAGTATCCTGGGCTCCAGGCTCTTCTGCCTCGGTGCTTCCCACCTTCCTATCTGAGTGTTTTCCTGTCTGGTAGCCAGCAGCCAGCAGCAGGTGTGGGACAGCTGGGCCCCTAGAGATGTCCACAACCTGAGCTCACTCAAAACAGGGCTGGGTCCCACATAGTCCTTGATGTACAAGATTACTCCCTTCCCATATTTGTTATTATTAAGTGCATTGGTACCAGTCACCGTGGGGATTTGTGCTGTGCATGGTACATCTCGACCCCTCTTTTTTCCATCCCCCTCCCCTCCCTTCAGCCCCTCTCTCCTCCCTATTTATAGAGTTTTATTTCCATTTTATCCTTTTTTCTCTTCCCTTCTTTCCTTTCCTCCTCCCTCCTCCCTAGTTCCCCTTTCCTTTGGAATAATTTCTTCCTGTTTCAGTGTCTCTTACACATTTTGGTTCTTACTTACACTTTCAGCTTCTCACACTGAAGAGACAATGCAATACTTACACATTTGTCCAATGTATTTTTACTTAAGCATATGATCTTGCTGGGCACGGTGGAACATGGCTATAATCCCTGCACTTGGGAGGCTGTGGCAGGAGGATCACTGTGAGTTTGAGACCAGCCTGGGCTACAAAGTGAGTTCAAGACCAGCCTGACTGCATAGTGAGACCCTGCCTAAAAAGACAGAAAAAAAAAAAAAAGAATATGATCTCAAGGTCCGTCTATTTAGCTATAAATGTCTCAACTTTATCTTTCTTTATGGCTGAGTATAAAAAAACTCACACCTTTTTTAATTCATTCATCAGCTGATGTGCATTTGGGCTGTTCCCAAGATTTAGCAATTACAAACTGTGCTGCTGTAAATATGGATTCACATATATTGCTATGGTATGATGCTTTTAATTCTTTCAGGAAGCTATCAAGAAGGGGAATAGCTGGGTCAATTGGAAACCCTAATCCTAGTTTTTTGAGGAATCTACACACAGATTTCCATAGTGGCTGCACCAGTCTATACTCCCACCAATAGTGAAGAAAGGTTCGTTTTCCCTACTATTGGTTGATTTCTGGATAGTAGCCATTTTTTCTGGAGATGGAATCTTAACTTTGTTTTAATTTGCCTCTTTTGAATGACTAGTGATGTTGAACATTTTTTCTTTTATTTGTTTGCCATTTCTACTTCTTCACTTGAGAAGTGTGTATTCATCTCAGATGCCTATTTTTGGATTGGGTCTTTAAATTTGGGGGGGGCTGATTTTTTTCAATTCTTTACATGTTCTAAATATTAGCGCTTTGTCTGAGAAGCAACTGGCTACAATTTCTTCCCACACTGTGCATTGTCTGTTCACTCTGCTGGTGATTTCTTTTGCTGTACAAAAGCTTTTTAATCGGGGTTTTGTTCAAGAAGTCTTTGCCTGTACCTATGTCTTCAAGAGGGCTACCTATTCTACCTCCCAGCAGATTTAACATTTCTGTTTTAATATTTAGCTCTCTGATCCACTTTGACTTTAGTTCAGTGCACAGGGATAGATGTGGGTCTAGCTTTAGTTTTCCTACCCACATTTGCACCTTTATCTCTGCAGCTTCCTGTTCTCTCTTATTTATCGACAATCATTTTTAAGATTTCCTGATAAACACATATTTATCACTGAAAATTTCTGTGTTTTCTTTAGTGTGACTATTTGCAACCTCTCAAAAACCTCTCAGTCCTTCGGCAAATGGCAGTGGTGGAAGAGTAGGATCCACACCCAAGGACAGAGGTCCCACCTCTGTTGTCCACATACTCCAGGGCCCAGAGCACACATAAGGCTTGAATGTCTGCTTCTAACAACTCTCTGAATTAAAGTCTGAGCTAGAGGTTTGGGTTACAGATAGTCAAAGTCTGCAGCTACACTTTAAATTTGTTATATTCACATCGAAAAAATTCAAAAAATTTTCAGAGTCCCGATTAATACCAAGCTATGGCGATGCAATGGCACCACTGAATTGAGAGGTCTGTCTGGTAGGGCATTGATTCATGGTCTGGAGGAAGGTTCTCAGGTCCTGAGGACCATTTGTTGGTTCCACTTTGTTGAGGGTGTTTTTCTTTTGCTTTGTTTTTTTCTTACCCTGCAAATTTAGACAGTTGCGCACATTTCAAGTTCACCACAATTTGTGGAGCTCTTCCATCTCACTAACTACTCAGTAAGTGCCACTGGCTTGTGCTAAGTGAGAAGGATTTGGTGGCTGCGGGATGGGTCTGACTTCTCTAGGCTCACTTGTGTCACCCCAAGCCTCACTGTTTATTTTGCAGAGAGTCACTGCTGGCTTGTCTAAGTCAATGTAATCAAATTAAAATTTTTTTTAAGATTTAGGGTTTCTTTCCAATTCACTTGAGTTTTTACTAACATAACTTCGTGTGGCTTCTGTTTTTGCTAATTTCTTTCCATTTTTTTGACTCTTGAGCTTAACAGGGTTTTGAGCAATTCTCTACTCTGTGTCCTTTTGCCAGTGTGGGGATCCATTCTTAAGATTCTATTTGGGTAGGATCTAGATTTCTTTTGTATTTAAAAGAAAATTAGACCTTAGTTATCCCCTAATTATTTTGAAGATATCAGTGAAAGGCAAATTATACTTGACAATTCAGACTGTGAGTAGTTTTGGAGCCATTAAAAGTTTTTAGCTGGGAGTGGTGGGTGGTGCACACCTGTAATCCCAGCATTCTGGAGGCTGTGACAGGAGGACTGCCATGAGTTTGAGGTAACCCTGGGCTACATAAGTGAGTTCAAGGCCAGCCTGCACTACATAGGAAGATCCTGTCTCAAACAAGCAAACAAATAGTTTTTAGAAGAGACTTCACTGTATGTTGGCCAATGTTTATGAAAGATTCTCAGATACAAAGGCAGGTCTGGGGGTGAGGCTGTTCCACAGGAGCAGATCCTGCCATGAAGTAACTATGGGAGAGACAGGTTGTGGGCAGAGAAGGATATTTTAGGTCTACTGTGGTGTCTGCCATAGCATTCCTACTAGAGGTGGGCTTGGCACTTTCCTAAAAGCACACAGAATGGCTTCATAGAATCAAATCTTTGACTTTGTGCTCCTTGTGGACATCCAGTGTGTGTGCTTTCTGTTATTTGGTGCATTTTGGACAGTAGTGCAGAAGGTTCCAGGCAGAAGGTCATGTGGTGTCATCACAGGGGCTGTGGGCTGCAATGTGAAAGTCAGCCAGCACTGCTGTGTCCCAGTGTCCGCTGTGCCCATGTGGTCTCCCACTGTCCCTGTCTGAGCCCTAATCCCTCCGTGTTTAAGGGGCCACCCTCATGAATTCATGTTAATGTAATTTCCAGGTCGGGGATATAGCTCAGTGGCACAGTGTCTGCCCGGCAAGTGCAAGGTCCTGAGTTCAATTTCTGGTTCCAATAAAACAAAAAACATCGTATTGTAATTTCCTCTTTAAAGATACTAGATCCAAGTAACAGTCACATTCTGAGACACTAGGAACTATGGCTTCAGTATACGAATTGTTCCAGCCATAACAAAAGAATAACAAACCTAACAAGAGAAAACTAAACAAATTTTACACATTTTATCTTTTGTTTATATAATTTCTCTCATGACTCATGTTCAGTCTCACAGGCACTTTGCTTTTGCTTCTAGGAACCATTATACATTTGTACTGACTTTCTTTTCCACAGCGTATTCTTTCTTATGTAGCAGGAGGAACTGCATCTTGGTGTCCCCCGTAGGACCCAGGGCTATGCCTGGCAAATGCATGGTCATGACAAGGCAGTGGTACGTTGCCTTTGAACTTTGAGCATAGCTCTCTGGTGGCCAGTTGCACCAGGGGTTAGGTTAGCTCCTGCTGCAAGGTCCCTCCTTGCCCTCATCTCACTGAGACCCAGTAACACTCAGAAGTGCAATAAACTGTTTCCTTCCCTTGATCCTCTCCTCCACCTCCTCCTGAGGCAATGTCTGACATCTCTTTATAAACATACAGTGTATCCACGCAGCCTTCCGAGTTCTTTTCTTCCCAGAGCCGCCACAGCACTGGGAAGCCACTGCATGGCACCGAGCAAACTCCACGCTCCGTGTCTTCTTCCACGGATGGAGACACGCTCCCATTTCCAGGGAGCAGGACAGGGTGGCGAGAACCTAAGGTAAGTTGCTGCTGGGGACCTAGGAGAGGCGCACTATCCTGGGATTCTGCTGATCCATACTGCCAGATGGGAGAACCAGCTTGGCGAGAATGCTGTTTTGGGGCAAAATGGATGAACTTAGTCCCCTCTTCTGGCTGAGGAGAGGTCCCATGGCAGGAGGCAGTTCTGCATGTGGATACAGAGTGGGAGGGTAGGTCAGTGGGCTGGGTCCTCGAGGATGATCCTAGAGGCTGAGGAACGCACAGGACTCTGGGAGCCTGAGGACAGTAAAGGCTTGGATGCTTGATTGTGAGAAAGGAAATAGAGACAGAGACAGTTCGGTGTCCAGGCCATGTTGTCACTACGAGTCCAGGAGGCTCAGCTGCCCCCCTCCTGAAGCTCCATATCCTGACTCCCGTCATGGAAGGACACCTCACTCTCCGTGGGCTCCTCGTGATTGTTACCAAATCAGTCCTTCCTTTGTTAATGTCCTTCCATCGGGTCAGTTCAATCCTATGGCCAATTTGGGGGCTGATCAAATATTTCTTTTTGGGGAAGATTCTCTAAAGGAGGAGATTTGGTGAATGTTTGGGTGTTTGGAATTGATGTGCCAAGGTTGAGGATGTGCCCCTCCACCCTCCCTGCTTAATAAAAACGCAACTTGTTAATCATCTTTTACTCTGTCTCTGCCTCCTGCACACAAGTGATTGATTTGATTTTCAATGCTTTCTTCACTTTGCACATATGGTATTGGGTTTATCTGTTAAGAAAGAACTTGTTTTTTCCCCATGGACACGTTAGACTAGAAAAAATAAGAGATTGCTTCTTGAGGTTGATTTAGTGTGATTTATTAAGACAACAGTTGTTATGTATACAAATATGCCAGTGAAATGGTAAAAACAGGAAGTAAAGACAAAGAGGCAGGGGGCCAGGAATATAGCTCAGCAGCATAAGCGCCTGCCTGACGAGCATCAAGGTCCTGAGTTTGATTCTTGGTACCAGAAAAAGGAAAAAAAACAAAGAGGCATTTTAACAAAGTATCACAGTAGCTGTCTTAACTGCACTGTCAAATGCAAATGGACAGAAAAGGTTGCACATTTAGTACGTTGCTTGGTGATTAAAAAGGGGTGGCAGGATCATGAAAACTGCAGAAATGTGAGACTCCTATAGGCTGGTAACAGGCTCAGGTCATGCTTCTGATCTGCAAGCAGAGGAGCACACTGAACGAGGAAACTTACCTATAGCAGTCACATGCTACGGCTGCCCAGGAACAGAGCTGGTTGGCTACCTAGTAGCAGCACTGCTTCTGGCAGCAGCACTTCTGCTGGCAGCAGCCCTTCCCACAGCCACAGCCGCAGGAGCCACAGGAGCCGCAGGAGCCGCAGCCACAGGAGTTACAGCAGTTGCGGCGGCGGCAGCAGACAACCACGGGGGTGCTGCAGCAGCCCCCACAGCAGCCACAGCAGCAGGGGCAGCAGGCAGAGCAGCAGCCAACCCGGTAGCATCTACAGCTGGTGCAGCTGTTACAGCCGCCACAGCCGCCAGAGCCACCACAGCTGTTACAGCTGCCACAACCTCCGCAGCCACAGCAACCCATGGTGTTGATGGAGAGGACTCAGGTGAGATGAGAGGACTGAGGAGAGCAGGAGTGTGATGCTTCCTCCTGCTGGACGTTGCCCTTATATGCTGCTCCTCATCCCTTATTTTTAGCTCAGTTGCCATGGAAGCATCTCACAAGACCCTTTGTTTACTTCCTGCTCAAGGACCTTGGCATAACAGAATAGCTGTGTCTAGCGCTGCAGTCTATGAGAAAACCCTGGAGTTCCCTTTTATGAATGAAATGATTATGTGGTGCATCTTTCCTTCAGGAGTGGGAAAATGATGGCACAGAAAGCATAGCTTCGGAATATGACTCTGTGTCTCACATATAAGCTGTGGTAGATGAGTCAGGAAGGTCCCATTACACAGCTGAACTTCTCAGGGTGCTGAGCAAACAGAGCGCTGAGCAAGAAGAACTTCTCCTGGATTCAGCAAGTGAACTTATCAAAGAGATGCTGGCTGCAAACAAAGGGACACCTGCCTTTGAGGAGTATAATGGTTGATACATTGTATCAACTTGAAAAATTTAGAAGCTTGACTCAGTGATTCAGCAGTTCTACATCCCTGGGTGTAGAGGACATGCCCTAGGGTGGCATTTTACACACTAGTATGTTGTGATGGTTGATTCATTGTGTCAATTTGACAAGTTTAGAAGCTTAATGAAACAACTCAGCAGGGGGGCCAGGGTTCTTCTTTTGTAAACACTCTCACCCTGTGAAAGACAAGGGTGTGGAGATGGTGTGAATGCTACACCCACTCTAGGGCTTATAAAATAAGGGAGGAAAAGAGGCCTGCTCTCTCCTTTCTTACTCTTGTTGCTTTTGCTGTCTTCCACCACCACGAACTGCTGCCCCTCTGCCACACCACCCTGCCTTGGAGCCAGCTGATTATGGACTGAAACCTCTGCAAACTGTGAGTTAAATAAACCTTTTCTACTTTAATTTTGGGCATTGGGTATTTTGTCTCAACAGTGAGAGAAAAATAACCAAGACAGGGAGAGAGTCATCCCATGAAGCCAGGTCACCTCTGACCGCGGAGAGCACATGGGCGTATTCTGGGACCGTCTTAGTTCCTAAGTTATCCAGGCAACCTTGCATTCTGAAGATCATCAAGCAAAACCCTTACCTGATGGACTCACCATTGCCCCAAGCCTGGTGGGGCTAAGGTGGAGCCCAAGAGGGAGAGCCAGTGGAATGTTTTGGATCGCCACTTCACAGCACACGGGTGAGCTGAAAGTGGGGCCTGACTCCAGTAAACCTAAGAGAGCCTGAGAGGAGGCTGGACCCCAGGTAGAAGTTTTCTGACTTTATTTTCCCAATTATTTGGCAGAACAAAGAACAAATGGGAACCTCACACCAGGTGATGACTTAGGAGTAGGCATAACATTATATTTTAGCACCTAATATCATGCAATTATTTTATTGTAACTTTAAATGATCAATCACTTCTCCTGAATGAAGAATCCCAGAGAGCTATTAAAAGATTGAACGTCAGGCATAACATAGGTAGAAGTCCCATGCTGCTCCCTGTGCTTCTGGTTTACCACTAATTCTTTAGGGAGGTTTTTTCTAACTTAGGGATCTGTGAGGAATCTCTACAGAGAGAAAACAATGCTTTGTCTGACCTACAGGGATTAGGAAGTTTAAATGAAAACAGGGCTCTTGCCCAGTGTGGGTTCCTACTCACGTGTATTTCCAGATGGATTCCTCCTGAATACGTTAGGCATGTGTGTAATTCCAAAGACAATACTGGGTCCTTACCATGTGCCAGGCACTCTTCTAAGCTCTGGAGCAAGAAAACATACACATATTTGATTTCTCCTGGATGCGACCCTGTCAGAAGTGTGCCGTTCTAAGCACAGATTTAAGAGAGGAGTACAAGTTAAACAGCAGTAACAGCCAGTCAAGCTGCCAACAAGGAGGGGTGTGAGGGCTTCGTGAGTCTCTGATGGGAACTGGAGGAAACAACAAGGCTCTGGCTGTGTTTCCAGGGTGGGGTACCTGGGAGTTGGTATATGAAGAAGCCCCCAGCAGGAGGCGGCATCAGACTCTCCGGACTCTCTCTGCTCTCCTGAGTCCTCTGTCCTCACCTCACCTGCATCCTGTCCACTGATATCACGGGCTGCTGTGGCTGTGGAGGTTGTGGCTGTGGCAGCTGTCATGGCTGTTGCAGTTGTGGTGGTTGTGGTGGTGGCGGTGGCTGTGGTAGCTGCTGTGGGTGCTGTGGCTGTAGCAGCTGTGGTGGTTGTGGTGGTGGCGGTGGCTGTGGTAGCTGCTGTTGCTCCTGTGGCTGCGGCTCCTGCGGCTGTGGCTGTGGGAAGGGCTGTTGCCGACAGACGTGCTGCTGCAAGAAGCAGCGCTGCTGCTAGGCGGCTCCCCAGTCCTTGGGGTTGTGTAGCAGGTGACCATTAACTTGTCAGGCTTCCAGCCTCTCCTTTATGTGTGTTCTTTCATCCCTGGTCCTGCTCTGCTCGTCTTTCTTCGGTGTTTCAAGTCTTTCTAGCATTTCCAAACGGCTACGATTCATCTCGTGGAGAAAGTACGCCTGAGCCCAGTGCCTAGTAAATGTTGGGGCCACTGACCTCTACTCAGTGAGACCTCTGTCCTCCGTGCTGGGCGTCTGCTTCCATTTCGCTCCCTCTGTTCTACTTTCCCTTCTCTGCATGCAATGTCTCTCTTTCACCTGTGTTCTGACTTACATGATACTGTGCAAAGTTCCTAATAAATAAAATAAAAGCCTATAAAAAGTACTTGTTTGTGTTCTTTGTGACCACACTCATCTTCGTCTTTTCTGAAACTTGAAAGATTTTTATTTTCAAATGAAGCCTTTGAAACACTTGCAATGGTGGCATCTTGAGGAGAGGGTCAGGCCTCTGGTGTCAAACCTTTCCCCTGGTGGATCGTTGTATCATCTCTGAAGAGCCCCCTCCCAGTGTATATTCCCCTCAGCCAATTTTGGTTTGTGTGTGTGTGTGTATACATATACACATATATATATATAAAATTGTTTTTGGTATTTTTGAGGCATGGTCTCACTATGCAGTTCAGGCTGGCCTTGAGCTCACTTTGTAGCCTAGGCTGTTCTTGAACTTGCAATGATTCTCTTGCCTCAGCCTCCTGAGTGCTCGGATTATGTGTGCGCCACCACTCTCCGCCTCTGTATTTTATTGATCTAACAGAACACAGCCCTTTAGTAATAGCTCAACACACCGAACACGGGCATTGCATGAAGACCCCAGTACAGAACAGAATGGCATGATCAAGACTACTTGGGTTTCGTTGAATTTTTATTACATAATTTATTCAATCAAGTGTGGGAATTAAAATGTATTTAAAAGTTTTTTTTGTTTTACTATTTTGACCAATTTTGCATGCTTGTATCCGGTAATCTGAGCAATTTATGTGAGGACAACAATTTGCAGTCTAACAACAAATGGTGAATTCCTACAGTCCTGCCTAATGCCACTATATACTGCCTCTAATGTTCTTTTAAATTATTATTTTCTTATTCTCTTTGATGATTTGATCGACCTTCTATTCTTACATCTGGTAATCTGGGCAACTTCATTGAAGATAACAATATGTAATATAACCACTGTTAATCCCTATCATTTGGTTTGGAACCCTGTATCATTTTTAATGCCCTTGCTTTGTATTGTTTGTATTTTGCTTTTTTTTTTTTTTTTTTGTCTCTTTTGACAGGGTCTTGCTGTTCAGGCTGGCCTTGAGCTCACTTTGTAGTCCAGGCTGGTCTCGAACTTGCAACAATGCTCCTGCCTCGGCCTCCCTAGTGCTAAGATTAAAGGCGTGTGCCACCACGCGCCTATTGTTATTTATTTTTGGTACTATTTTCTTTAAAATAAAAAAAGTCCTATGGAATAAAAATGTATTTAGAAGTCAGGCATAATGGCATGTGCCTATAATCCCAGCATGGTAGGAGGCTGAGGTAGGAAAATTACAAGTATGAGCCCGGTCTTACCAAGTTAGGACATAGCAAGAGCCAGTCTCAAAATAAAATGAAAAGGCTAGGGATGTAGCTCAGTGAAAAGGTCCTGGGGCCAATTTCCAGTACTGCCAGTGAATGAATGAATGAATGAATATACTTCTATAGCTGGTCAGAATTGAGAATCTCTAACTGGTAGCCCATATCAATAAATCTGGTCTCATTGTATATGTTCCTTTCACAATGATCCCACAACCTTAAGATCCACTCCCATACATATTCAATTTATATCCATAACAGTGGAAAGCTCTTCCTGCCCTTCTTTTGCTGTGGGGTGCACCCACCTCCTCAGGGGCTTTGCACCTCATCAGCAGAGCCTACTGGGACCTGAGTGTAGTTGTAAGGTCTCCATCTCAGAGAGGAGGTCTGGGTAATCCCCGGTGCTTTAACTAGCAAAGGTTAGGGTGGAGGTGGGAACTAGGTCTTCTTCAGGCAGAGGCGGGCTTGCCTCCTTAGGTAGCAGGGAAGAGAAGGAGAAGGATAGGGAGGAGGAGGAGGAAGAAAGGAAGAGAGAAGAGGCACTTTGGAGCATGTTGGGCTGCAGATGTCTGCTAGACACCCAAGTGGGCATGAGGAGTGGGTGGAGGACGTTCCGGGTGGAAATCGAAGCTCGGACTCGCGTATTTTGAGACATCTGTGTACAAACATAGAGACCACATAAAACCATCAGACGGTGCGGAGAGATTGCAGCTCCATGGACTGAGCCTTAAGTCTGCCCAAGGTTAAAACCTTTGAGAGGAGAGGGCAGCAACGGAGACAGAAGAGAGCAGCCGGTGAATTATGGGGGAAATCAAGAGGGCGTGATGTCCTCGAAGCCAAAGCTGGCTCCTCTGGGAGCAGCGCAGTCACAGAGACAGTGCTACGAGGACGAGGACGGGAGTAAGACGAGTGCTGCCCGCCGCCCGCGGGATTAGCCACGGTGACGTCGCAGTTGAAGCGACGGCAGAAGACTGAGAAGAAAAGAGTGATAGGGATGGTGCGAGGTGTGAAGAGAGGGATTGGAGATAAGATATGTACAACTTTTCCAAAACCTTTTGCATTAAAAGAAAGAAATGACTTTACCTCAAACACAATGTTAAGCAAGGCAGTCTGTAACAGAATGCCTACTAGATGCAGGTGTCACTTTTAAAGGTAAGAGTAGATGCATGTTTTGGAGGGTGCGAGCAAGAGGTTGCCAGGTACTGGCGGCGGGTGGTGAGCAGTGGGGTATTTATTGTCTAGTTACCTGTCATAAGGATTTGCTGTGTTATTGGTTGAACAGAGCGTTTATGTTATGTGTTCCTCTCGATACGTGTTATAGTTCAGAGGGTTACAAAGTTACGAGAGTCATAAAATCACGTGTGAAACGATGGCAGATAATACGGCTACTGAGCCACAGACATTTAAGAAGGAATATTCCAAAGTACCTAGACTAGATTTGACTTAGAACTACCCAGAGAGTGTACGTACTACGTCTGGTTCATAGGTGAACATTTGTACCTTTCTGTTTATTAGAAACAGAATTTTCAAATCATAAAATATTAAGGCTTAGGGCAGAAAAAAGGACTCAAAAAGTACAACTATCACACTTTTTGAACCATCATATGTCAACATAACAATTAATTTCATCTGGCCAGTGATCTAATTTCTCTGATTCTTTGTAGCATTTTTAGCTTTATTGTATAAATCAGGATTCAAATAATGTACACATATTGCCATTGGTTGATAGATTTCTTAAAAAGCTATCTCTTTTTTCCCCCTTGAATTTTAATTGTTGCAAACAATGATAGAGTTTTCCAGACTCTGGTTTTTTGGTCCTGTTCATGGGTTCCATTTAATGAGTTCTTCTGTCCTCTCTGTTTCCTGTAAGCGCCTCGTTCACTTTGGGAATGATTTTAGTGATAAGTGATTTGTTTGTCTTTATTTTTACCACCGTACTTTTCTGATTCCACTCTCTTCTCTTGGAATGCAGTACAAATACTTTTCCATATTACATATCTCCTTCCCCTTTTTCTTGGACAGAAATTGCATAACCTACTTCTGTTTTTGCAGTCATGATCCTTGAAATGTTAGCATCTTAGCTAAACAAAGCAGTGTTATATCAAGGGTGATAGTGACTAGGGTATTCTCCTCTGGATGCAGGGAGGATGGGAGAGAACTATCCGTAAAGGATTTAAAAGCAGTAATAAAACTTACGAAAAGGATGTCTGTGCTTGTTATTGCTACACACCGGCAATTCCGAACAGTGTCGGTGCAGGACGTGCCCCTGCAGGGTGGGCTGCGTGACCCTGCTTCGGATTCCACTTTCTTTGGTGCTGTAATGAAATCCCTGAGACCAGAGAATGTACAAAAAGCTTATTTGGCTCACAATTCCAGGGCCAGAATGTCCAAGAGCGTGGTTCTGGCACCTGCGTGGATCTGGTGAGCACCCGCGTGGATCTGTTGTCCTGCTGCCTGACAACAAGCTGGGGACATCTCATGACGAGACGGAGCAGGCGTGCTGGCTTGCTTCTCACTCCCTTTTGCAATCATTAATGCCCCATGGCGGCCCCACCTCGATGAGTTTCCTTCCAAGGTGTCCACCCCCACATGCCATCACCATACGAACTTGGAGACTAAGTCCCTAGCACGTGGAAATCTGAAGGGCACGTTCAAACCACAGCAGCACCCGAACAGGGTCTAATCAACGTTTCTTACTTCTCCAGAATAGCACGAAAGTCCTTAGTTTTAAGTCTTCTCCTACCGCCTGTTGAGTCACAGGCGTATTTAAGAAGGAATGTTCCAAGTTACATGCAGACTAAATTTGAACAGCACAAAAACCCTTAGCTTTAAATCCTCTGCTTGCTGCTGTTCTTACCCCATATGATATTATTGTCTTTAAAAATCTCAACAAGGTACAGAATATAAGCCTTCTGGGCTTCGTGGTCACTGCTTGGATTTGCTCCCACGCTGGCGTTTCCTCACCTGCTCGCTCTCCTCCCACGCCTTTCCTTTGGGGCAGTTTTCCTCCGCCCCTACACGCTTTGCGCTTCCGAGAACTGCTCTCGGCGGGCTCTGTTGGCGGTAATACATGCAGACTCCCTTCTGTCTGTCTGAGGATATTTTTGTTTTGCTCATATTTCTAACATGGGTTTCTCGTGTGCATAATTCCAGGCTGGCAATTATTTCCTTCAACATTTTGAAGACATTGTTTCATTGTTTTTCTGGCTTCCATTGTGCACTTTAAGGAGTCCCTTGTCAAACCAATTGTCACTTCTCTTTGGTGATATGCTTGACAGCTTTAGAGTCCTCTGGCTGTTTTTAAGGTTTGTTTTTTTCTTTTTATATTTCTTTTTCCTTTTCTTTTCTTTCTTCCTTCCTCCCTCCCTGCCTTTCTTCCTTCCTGGCTATACTCTGCAGGGTCACTGCAGTGTGTTTACACATACATTTCTTTTCATGTATCCTTTTTAGATTTGTTAGACTTTCTAAATTTGTGAATTTCTTTCTTTTGGAAAATTCTTGGTAATATTTGTTTTTTCTCTCTCTCTGTTGTCTCTATTATCTTTTCATGCAACTCCAAATAGGTATTTGCTTAACTTTATCACTTTAAATTCCAAGTATGTTAGTCAGTTTTCTATTTTAGTACTGCTCTGTACTATAATCTTCCTGTGTATCTAACTTGCTCTCAGTACGTTTACTAAGCTTCTAATTCTGACTATTTCTATTTTTCCCAAAATTCATAATCACTTATAACGTATCACATTCTGTGTTTATGTTATTATTTTCTTGTGTGTAAACATTTTATTTTGTTTCCTAATGCTGAAAATATCTTTTCCTCAAATCTCTGGTCTGACTATGCTAGCTAGTATTTTAGCTAGCTTGTTTATGACAGCTTATAGTCTTGCATGACTTTGGATTTTTCAAAATCACAAGCTCATATTCGGTAGAATTTCATCTGTGGCATTGTTTTGGTTCCTGTGTGGAGGGGCGTATTGCCAGAGATCAGGTGCCTTTGATACACCCAAGAACATTGCCAACCAGGGCCACCTTCTACTACATTTTAAATCTCTTAGAAATAATACAGGCTGTAAGAACTGTGTCCCAGAATTATGTGAGTGCTGGCTTATGTGGGCAAATTCTCAGGGCAAATTCCTCCAGCACTACTCAGACTAATCTCCTTTGCTAAACTCCCTCTCTCCATGGTTTCATGTTTCACTCTGATTCACCACTCACAGAGGTGCAGCCCTTGCAGCTGACACTAACCCAAAGCTCCAGGTCGCAGGAGAACAGCGGATGCTTCAGGCACACGGCGGCGGGCAGTGCTTCCCTGTCCTGCTTCCTCGTTCCTGCTTTGTCCTCTTGGTTTTCTCAGTTTCTTCTTAATTCAGCCATTTACTATTAAATGTTTTTACATCCGTGAGATTTAGGAGTTTTACGGTGTAAAATGTTTTCTGATACCAGTATGTTACTGCTCAGTGTCAGTAAGCTTTTCTTAAATATTAAACAAAGTATCTGTGTACAAATATCTGTTGTCTTCAATGGATAATTTTTCTTACTGTAAAATTTTTTATAACTCTTACTGAAATTGGACTAAATTTTAATCAACCCAGAAGGCCTCCTTCTTTGGGGTCAACCCCTCAGTCCTGTCCTCCAACTTCACTGCCTGAGGCCTCTGAAAGGTAAGAAACCAAGGGAGGGCTGGAACTCACTGAAAATTCAGCTCAGGAGTTATTTGATAAAGAAAACCTGGCCACCAACTTCAGTTGTTCCTGAGACAAGGCACCAAAATGGTTTATGAAGTAGTGGAACCCGAAGCTGACACACCACACCGTCCTGTGTGCGCGCTCATGAATATGAAATGAACTCACTCATGGGAATTGTTTGTGCAAGCGCTACACACTGAGACCCACCCCCTGGTAGGCTGGGCAGTGAGTCGGTGGATGCTGGGCAGTGCTCACGTGACACACTGTGACAGGGTAACCAGAGTCTGCAGGAATTACATGGTTCAAAATAACTAGAGGAGAAAAGCTTGAAGGCTCCTGTCTGTAGAAATAAGACTGTCAGAGGCCAATGAGATGTTTATTACGCTGATCTGATCATTATATGTTGCATACACATATTCGATTATAACACTGTACATCTCAAGTGCAAATATTATGTCAATTAAAAAATAAAATAGCATCAATTTTAATATATGTGAGGCTGTGTAAACCCCAACTAATCCCCACTGCATGCACTTACGATAATAGCACCCTTGTTTTGCGTTTTGCGCGGCGATCTTTCTGTGTAGAGCATCCCTTTGCTTGCTAAGTCCTTTGGAATTACAATGAAAAATCCATTTTCATCATTCTAAGCTTTACCTAATTGAAGGCAGACCAAAGTACCCCTCGTGCTAGCTGGATAATCTAATGGAGGGTGCAATTAGGGGCCATCAGCTGGTCCCAGAGCGGCTGAGCGCTGTGGCTGCCACCGCGCTGGGAGAAAAGGTCGCGCTCTCTCCCTGTGGGCACGTCAGGGACAGAGCAGAAGAGCATCTGGCGCTTCTGGGAGCTCCAGGCGCTCCTGCGCATGGAGCCTTCTCTTTTCCATGTCTGCTTCCAACTCAGTAGCAAGAGTAGCTTTTTATATCTTATCCTGTACGTCCCTCCAGCGAAGACGAGAAGGAAGGCAGCCAGCATAGCAAGTAGGCGCGAGGCCAGCGCTGATGCCGATCCTGTCTGTGCCCCGTGGCAAAGGCTACCCCTGCCGCCTGGGGGCGGGACCGGCAGGGTGAAGGCATGGAGGGGTCTGAAAGCTGGTCACCATCACTGGGTGCTCTGCCAGGGTGTCAGCGGGGTGTTACGACTCCATCTACCTATAGTTCCATTTTTAAAAATTAACCTTTTTAGATGTTGTGTAGTTATTGATCCACCACCTCCAATACCCTCTTATTCTCAGAGTTGCGAATTTGTTTGTTTTTGTGAATAAGATCCCCCCAAAATTATTTTAGATCAGCAGGATATCACAGTTTATGCTTATACCTCCACTAAAGATTGTCCTTAGTTACTAGTCCATACACAACCAACCGTGTATTTAAAGATTATTACTAAACTCAGCTTTTTCTAAATGAAGTAAAAAATTCTTTTGAGCTTTGCTCATAAGCCTTTCTCAGTAATTTCTTAGTCACCTTCCCAGATGAGCCTTGAGTCCTCCTTTTAAGATGACCCTCTTCCTTTTTAAGTTGAGAAATGCACATAGAAGCTATGTTGTAACAATAGATTGAGAAGTGCTTTAAAAAGAGAGAACAGATGTCTCTTTCAGAATGTCTTAATGTAGCCTTCTTTGATAAATCTCTGAGTCACATGAAAATGCTGATTGTACTTTTTATTTTTTAGATTATAATCTTTTAAAATGTCATTTGACATCCTATTCACAGAATGTCATAAATGCAGAGTCAGTGATAAATGAGGATTCCAAGTGCAACTGGGGATATTCATCAATATGCATCCACAGCTCTGGCTCTAAAAGTCTAACTTAAGCATCCTTAATTAGATTCCTACTACAAAATCAAATTTTAAGAAGCATGCTCTTTAAATCAGGGATTTGCAATAGCATACTTTGTTTTTGGAGTCCAGGGAAACAGTTCATAGGAATAGGGTTTGTCTCCAATTGTGCCTTTGCGTTGTATGCTTTTTGCTTCTGCTCTGGTACCTGGTACCTGGCTACACTGGTGTCTTTTTCAGGACCTTAAAATAATTCTCTGCTCTAAAGCCAAAGATGTCAGCATTGACTAGAAAATAGGACAGAAATACAAAGTAAAAATTCAGAACAGTGTCTTAAATCTGTATTTCTCTTGGTTGGAAAGATAAAGACATTTGGAGTCCTTGAATTGTCAGGGGACACCAAATGTAACACTTGGTTTATTTCTGTCAAATTTATGATTTTTTCCTACATTTTGATTGCTTGCTTACTTGCTTGATTGATTGTGGTACTGGTTATTAAACTCAGGGCCTTCAAACTGAGCTATATTCCCAGCTCTTCTTTTGCAAAATTTTTTATTCTGGGACAGAGTCTTGATAAATCAGTGGATTGTCTGGGCTGGGCACAGAATTGCGATCTTCCTGACTCAGCTGCTGAGAGTGCGGGGGCTACAGGCGTGGATGCCAGGCTTATGTGACATCTCCCCTTCTTTGGATAAAAGGTCACAAAGTATTGATTTGCCAATAAAGAAGACATTTACATCAGGTCGTGCAGAATATTTGACAGAAAGGATAGATGGATGAGTCGTTTTTCTCTCTAGTCCTTTCTGGTCTAACTCAGAGGAAGTCACTCATCTGGAATGAGGACATAATAGATTTGAGTTCGAGTGAAGGAACTGTCTGGAGGTGATTAATGTGAGTCCTTGTAAATGCTAAGTGCATCCTAACGATGCTGACTCATGTGTGTAGTTGTCATTTATTCAGTTCAGAAAAGAGAGCCATCTATGTACTGAGGGTACCATGGACCGGAAACGGTGTTTTAGAGGCCAGCATCTGACCTATGGAAGACCTCATGAAGTTGGTCCAGCATGTTTTCCCTCTCTCTCTCTCTCTCTCTCTCTGCCTCTGTGTCTCTGTCTCTGTCTTTCTGTCTCAATCTCCACCTCCATCTCTACCTCTATCTCCTAGCAAGCCTGGGGTTGAACTCAAGGTCTTCACACTAAGCTACATCTCCAACCTTTAAAAACGTTTTATTTTGAGACAGGGTCTTGCTAAGCCAATAAGTGACTCCTGATCCTCCTGCTTCAGCCTCCCAGAGTGCTAGCTTACAGGGATGTCCTACCGCATCTGCCTTCTAAGTTATTGTTGAGAAAATTGAGATAGTAAAAAAGGATTTACTTCAAGATTATCCAGGGGCAGGGTGATGGATTTCACAGGGTACTTTGGGGAATAAGACGGGCGCTGCACTGGTTAGTGTTAAAGGTGGAGGATAAGAACATGATGCTTCTGTGATATTATTCTATTTTTTATTCATTTGAAATTTTTTAAAGTCAGTGATAAACATCAAGACTGAAACCAGATTTCGCTGACTTCATCTTATTCTTTCTCCATTACATCATGCCGAGCAATCTATAAGCAAGATAGTAAATCTGGAGTTTAATTTTATTTAAAGCAATAGTTGACTCTTCTGTGATCTCAAAGAGTATTGAGTCCATATGAATCATAGTTTTAATAATTTCTAGACAAGGATCTCATTAATTCTAGTGAGCCAATGTGAGGATAAAACAGATTTTAGAAAAACATCCTGGTGTTATTTTAATTGCTTTATGAAATGATTTAAAGGAGATAACTCAATATTCTAAACATTTCATATTGAATATTTATAAGCTAAGATGGACTTTTCTGTCCATGAAACTGGGAAGGTCTGTGGAATCTGTGAACTAAGTTTTAACAAAATTGGACATTAGTCAGGGCAGGGAAAACTCGTGAGCTGTGAATAATGAGAACCACTTCAACTAGACTTTATGGCTGTGTCCTACACAATGTTTTCATTCTCTGGCCTGTTTAGTGAAAAGTTCGCCTGCTTAATGAAAAGATTTTTAAAGAAATGCAATGTATGTTTACTTCACCATCTTTTATATTTCTCCATATGAAACTATTCTGTTAAAGACATTTTACTAAATGAAAAACACCAGAAACAAAAGGCTATGATATTATTCCGTTTATACGGCATTCTGAAATGACAAACTATGGGCTACAGAACTGATCAGTGTTGCCAGGGATGAGGGATGGAGAGAAGGAATCCATGGGAGAGGGATGTATTCTTTATCTTTGCTGTGATGGCAGTTACTCAGCTGTGATTAAAAACTATGAATATTTAAAAATTGTTACAGTAAAAGACATATCACCATTAATTCCCTCAAGATGACCCTCTTTCTTTGAACACACTTCTCCCACTCTCCTTGCTACTTTCTGCAACCAGTCTGGAAGTCCTCTTTTGCAAGTGTCTTTGGCTGCATTGCTATGCTGTTTGATGTCCTGAATTGACTCAAACTGTTTACTTTTTAGTCGTGTTGACTTTAGGGGAGAGTCCAGTGTCTAGCAGATTTAGTGGTTATAGATGGACGAGCACAAACCATCGTGTTTTCACGAGCCTATTTTCTTGTTGACGGCACTCACCAGTTACACCATTCACCATGATTTTGATCACAGCTTATAAAGACACTCACAAAAGAAGACTTTCAGACTGCTTCAGAAAGTGGCAAGAACGGTGGAATAAGTGTGTTAGAAGCAAAGGTGAGTATTTTGAGGGGGATTCATGGCAATGTGTTTTTAGTGCAATAAATATTTTTAATTGAAACATTCACTGTATACTGTGATCACTCTTTCCACCTCTTGTATGTTGCCCCAAATTCATAGAACTGTGCATGAGAAAGTATGTATCCAATGTGTGAATTGTATTTTAATAAATCTGATTTTAGAAATATAAATGTGCAGGTATATGTAATATATTTATACAGTGATATGTATAACATATGTAGTGATATGTACAATCTAGAGGTAGTTGAACACATGCCTGTGTGTTGGGGCTGAGCCATGCACTCACCTAAGTGTTATGATTTAGCTGTTATGAATTGTGCTGCTCTAAACATGAGTATGCATGTGGTACTGTAATATGATACCTTCAGCTCTGTTAGGTGGATACCCAGAAGGGGGTAGCTGGGTTGAACAGAATTTCTCTTTTTAATTTTTTTGAGAAGTCTCCATATTGATTTTTATAAAGGTTATACTAGCTTTCCTTACCACCAACAATGAAGAAGGGTTCCCTTTCCGCACAGCCTCTTCCACATTTGTTATCTCTTGATGATGGACATTTAACCAGATTCTAAGTGTTCTGCAACCACAGACTATTCAACATCACTTGAGATAAATATGGGGCAGTTGTCACTTGTTAAATTAGAAGTTTCAGTAGGTGAAAACATAACTCCATGAAAATTTACTCTTTCAGATATTTGGTCACTGAATCACTGGCGGTTTACATTAGCAGTTTCCAAGTATGAAGATGAAACTTTCTCTGGAAAAACCCACACATTATTTCCTTGCATTGTTGGTTAAATCTAATAACTGATTTTAAATAATGGTACCAGGATTTGAAATTTAGTCAGGCAAGACTAGCACAGAGTATATACACTAGAATTCTTCTATATAACTGAGCCAAAATGTTTGTAACTTGAATCTATTTAAAAATATGAAGCCAAGTGAAGTTTTAACTCTTTATCCCATGCAAAAATCCTCAGCTAAAAAAGGAATTACAAATGTCCTAAAGTTTTGTGATTCAATGAAAATGCATTATTTTGATGCAAAAAATTAGTAACTAAGCATAACAAAATCCCAAAATAAGCATAGGTTTTGCAAAATGAATGTGGCAGGTGGCCCAAATGAGGCTTTTAATTTCAGATGTTTCTTCAAGTAACAATTTTTTGGAACAAATGTTGTACTAGATTTGCACTTGTGAAACCTAGATGAAATTAAATGGCATATTTCCTTTCAGTATGCAAATTATTTCTCGTTAAACTCTTGATTTAATCTCTGCAGATGCTCAAACAGCTTGACAGTGATTACTTGGTTTTGGATAAGACAGTATATGTGGTGGATTCAGATAAAAACACAATTCTAGTGAGATGGTGAGAGAGACAATGAATCCTACAATTTTCAGTCCAAATTCAAAAGTTCTTTCAGAAGAACCTAAAATGACACATAATCATAGTGTTTCAGATCTTATTTTGAAGCACTGGCTGGGTCATTTCACAGTGGTGTCGTCCCCTTGGTGACCGCAGAGACACAGAGCTACCGTGCATAGAACATAGGAAGCGCTTATAAAAGAACTGTTATATTTATGTTCTTGCACTGGCCATTTGGCACTGAATACAGATGAGTCTCTGGGATCATCTGTAATTTAAAAGGTAGAACTGTTTTGAGATTTCATTTGATCAGGTATATACTGTTATATATATTCTAGAACTAGAGAATGGCATTACTGAAAAATAAGGGCATTTTCTAAAGCATGTGAAACATGATCTGCACCTGCATAACAATGGAAAGGTTAAATCATCAAAGTTTTTTTCCTGTTGTATTAATTTATTTTTAAAAACAAATTCCAAGCATGTGCTTACAGTGGAGTAAAAAGAGTAAACCCCAGGGGCATCTGTATCACTGGACAAACCAGGTGGTGCCTCTTACCTCAGGCAGCTTACAGTCCATTAAGGGGTAATGCGTTGGTACTAGATACCCGTTCAGGCTAATTTTAAAAATTACCTATTTTTATATCATGAAAAACTGCACAGTAATGGTCTTTTTTACATAAGAATCACAAATTATTTTAGGGGAATGTTTATCACATGATGATTGAAACCATGGAAGGTGGCCAACAACCAGAATTCCTTCAAAACCAAAATTCTAACCCTTTACAGAAGAGACCAGTTGATTCCACAGTTGGTAAGTGTATAAGGTGCTTAGATGTTAGAGTAGTAACAAGATGACAGGGAACTTACAGAGCCTGGATGAATATATAGAGAAAATTATATTCTACCTGTATTGTAAGTTTGATATGAGGTCATTTAATTTAGTAGCAAATTTCACACATCTGTAAATTAGGTCCCTTCTTTACCCCCACTGAATATGTGTCTTGACACTAAAATACTAGGTTTACTAAGTATTGACCAGGAATTAGTGTAAGAAACATAACAAAAATTGTCTGAAATACAGTTTCACCAACCTTACTGGTCATATGAGCGGATTGAAAAATTAAGTAAAAGATGATTGCATGGGCTTTGAGTGGAGAGCACTAGGCCAGTGATGGCAAACCTCTTAAAGCTTTCCACAATAGCCAACAGCCTGCTGAGGCACGCGTGCCATAGGTTCGCCCCCACTGCTCTAGACGCCCCCACCGCAGAAGCCCTGAGTGGGTCCAAGCTTCACGTTCATGGCCTCTCAAAATCTCAGCTCTTCTCTCTCCATCTGGCTTCACTCCTGCTCTCTTCATGTCCATAATAAAACATTCTAAACATTTTTCAATTAATTGAAACATTCAATTCTTTTCCTTCAATAGTTCACACCTTCACAGATATTGGTGTTTTGCAAATTTTCTTATTTGTTTCTTAATAGAACAAAACAAAACAAATAAACAAACAAATGCTGGGCATGGTGGTGCATGCCTGTAACCCCAGCCCTGGGGAGGTTGGGGCAGGAGGATCACCACGAGTTCGAGGTCAGCCTGTACTACGTAGCGAGACAACAAAAACAATACAAACACATTTTCCTTCGGTTTCTTTATTACAATACTATGACTAGCTTCAGGAGGTTCAGGGGAAGTGCAAGAAGGTTATTCTGAAATATTCAAGAGGAGTGTATTTTCTAGTAATGTAGAAGCTGCGGCCAGTACAAATCACTCTGAAAAAATATTCTCAAGCAACTATCACACTGGCCATCATCCTGTGTATCTACTGAGTGTTAAACTAAATTGACTGAAGTTCTTTTACCTAACCGCCAGGTAGGTGTCTAGGCAAAGCAAAATAGAGTGAATACTGGGAAAGAGAGATAATCTGCTTCCTGTTACAATGTTGAAAGGTGAGGTGGATATGTGTAACCTCAGCGCTGGGGAAGTTGAGACAGGAGGATTGCTGTGAGTTCAAGACCAGGTTGTGCTACACTGTGACACTTTGTCTCAAAAATAAATAAATAAATAAGTAAGTAAGTAAAAAGAAGGACAGAGAAGTCTATGGTATCAATAAGAAAATAACACGTTGAGTTAAAGATCATACCCTTCCATAAAGAAAAAATAGTCATAGTCAAAGAAAATAAAACATAAAGAAAAAATCTCTAAAATTAGCAAAAAGAAAAAAATCATATTTAGAAGACCAACGAAGAGAATGACAGCTAATTCTTTAATGAAATCCAATGCAACTAGAGATCTTTAAAGTGCTGAAAGAAAAAAAAAAACCCATCAACTTAGAATCCAATAAAAATATAAAGCAAAATGCATTTTCAGGTAAAATCTGAGAAAAACTGTCGCCAAGAGTTTGCATTACAAAAAAATGTCAAATTCTTTAGACTGAAAAGAATGTAGGTGAAAACTTGGCTTTATAAAAGGAAAAAAAATTACTGAAAATGATCTATACATGACTAAACTGAAAGATTGCTTTTTCTTGTCTTTGTTTTTTAAAAACATAATTTGCTGTTTAAAGCAAACATAATAACATCGGCTTTATAGCAAAGGCAAGAGTGAAATGCATGAAAAGTAGCATAAGAGACAGGGAGTGTATGGAGTTATACTGCTATCAAGAATTTGCCGTGCCTGTGGGCGCTGGACTGAACCCCGGACATCTTCAGGAACCGCGGTGAGCCCCCCTCGCGCCTCCCCGACTAGCGTGTGAGGCAGGTGGAGCCCCGGACACATTCTGGGCCTCAGTGGTCACTCCCAGCATGACCTGAACCCCCTGGGAGATGAGCTAAAACCCGGACAGAGTGGGCGGCCTTGCGGACTCCATCCTCACCCCTCCCCTGCTGGCTTGCAGACCGGCTGGGTCCTGGCCAACATCTGAAGCCTCGGTGACCATGACCTGCACGTATAATGAATTTTAAAAAATCAGGTCCCCCAAATTCGAAGACCCAATCCAGAAATGCGCATCTGAGATGAATACGTGCTTCTCAGATGAGGAAATACAAATGGCAAATAAATACATGAAAAAATAGTCAATATCATTAGTCACTCAAGAAATGCAAATTGAAACAACACTGAGATTCCATCTCACCCCAGAGAGAACGGCTATCATCAAGAAATGAATCAATAATAAGAGCTGGAGGGGCTGTGGGGAAACAGGAACCCTTCTCCACTGCTGGTGGGAGTGTAGATTGGTGAAACCACTGTGGAAATCAGTTTGCAGATTCCTCACAAAGCTAGCATTATAAGTTTCACTTAACCCAATTATTTTCCAACTGGGTATTTTCCCAGAAGAATTAAAAACATCACACTACAGCGATATATGTGCACCTATGTTTATATCAGCGCAATTTGTTATAGCTAAATCTTGGAAACAACCCAAATGCTCATCCACTGAGGAATGGATAAAAAAGTTGTGGTATTTTTATACAATGGAGTATTACTCAGCTATAAAAAATATAAATTCAAGGCCTTTGTAAGTAAATGGATGGAACTGGAGACCATACTCATAAGTGAAAGAAACTGGACCCACACGTGTAAACATCATACTGTCTCCCTGGTGCAGGGACCTGAAAGAATAAGTAAAACTCCAAACATACAATAGGTGATAGGAAAGGGAAAGAAATTGCTCAAGGAAAGGGACAACTGGGACAAGGGAGAGAAGAAAGAAAGAACGAAGGAAAATAAAAATAAATATATGAATAGCTGGGATAACTGCATTGCTGATGTCTGAGAGTATATTGAAAGGAACAGTTAGTGCTTACCATTTTTTGTGTTCTGACCAATTTCACATGCTTATATCTGGTAATCTGAGCAACTGATTTGAAGGTAGCAGTATGCAGTGGAACAACAAGTGTTGAACTCCTACCATCTTGTCTAGTGAAACTCTGTGTTATCTAATCGTTCTTTTCTTATTTTAACGGTTTGAACAATCTTCCATTCTTACATCTGGTAATCTGAGCAATGTAGTTGAGGACAGCAATGTGTAATATAACAACCACTGCTAATTCCTGTTATTTTGTCTTGAAACCCTGTATCACTTTAAATGTTCTTACTGTGGTTTGTTTGTGTTTGTGATGCTGGTGTGCTGCCATTGTTCTTTTTGTTGTTGTTGTTGTTTGTTTCTCATTTACTGCTCTCTTTAAAATAAAATTTAAAAGAAAGAATGGGAAAAAAATTGTCAGCCGCTCTGCAGACAGAAGACTAATATCCGTAATATACAAAGAACTCAAAAAAAAGTAAACTACCTAAAATTAGAAACCTACTCAGGAAATGCGCAAACAGGAAATGAATAGATACTTCACAGGGGAAGACATAGAAATAGTCATCAAATGTATGAAAAAATGGTCAACACCTCTGGCCATTAGAGAAATACAAATTAAAACAACACTAAGATTCCATTTTACTCCAGGAAGAATGACACTTATTAAGAAATAAAAAAATTTCCGGCGTGCTGGAGCACGCCTGTAATCCCAGCACTCTGGAGGCTGAGGCAGGAGGATCGTTGTAAGTTTAAGACCAGCCTGGGCTACAAAGTGAGCTCAAGACCAGCCTGAACTGCACAGGGAGACCCTGTCTCAAAAGAGACAAAAAAGGAAAAGGAAAAGAAGACAATGAGAAATGTCGGTGCAGCTGTGGTGAAAACTGTCTGCTCCTGCCCTGTGGGCGGGAATGTAAACTAGCACAACTACTGTGGAAATCAGTAGGGAGACTTCTCAAAGAACTGAGATTAGAAACTCCACATGACCCAGTACACACGGCCTTCCTTCTTTCTTTTCTCTTCTTTCCCTCATCCCAGTTGTTCCTTCCATTAATTTCTTTCCGTTTCACATCATCTATTGTATGTTCTGAGTTCTATTTAATCTTTCAGGTTCCTACACAGGGACACAATATGATGTTCACACATGCGGGCCCAATTCATTTCAGCCATGAGTATGGTCTCCAGTTCCATCCATTTACCTGTAAAAGTCTCGAGTTTATCCTTTTTTTTATAGCTGAGTAATACTGCATTGTATAAAAATACCACATCTTTTTAATCCATTCCTCAGTGGACGGGCATTTGGGTTGTCCTTATTTTGCTTTTGTTTCTGTCTGAAGAATATTTTTTCTGTGTGTAAAATTCTAGGTCAGTGATGCTTCACTTTCATTACTTAATGTCATGGGAAGGAACATATGTTCAGATGTTTGCTTTATCTTTGATTAACATGCTAACTAAAATTAAACTGTTCAAAAGAAAAGAAACTGTGATGGGGGAAATGGGAAAGCAAGGAAGGGAAAGGAAAAAAATGCATATATACAAGACAGTTAAGATAGTTATACTGCTAGTTTCTCTGAGTTCATTGAAAACAAAGGTTTATACTAATATTTTTTGGCCAATATTTCATGCCTATATCTTGTACTCTGAATAACTACTTTTAATATAACAATACATAATGTATTAATTAGTTACTTTCCTATTATCTTGTTTTTAAATTCTTTTTTAATATTTTCTCTTTAAAATTAAAAAACACACAAAAGCATCCAAAAAAAGGAAAACAATATCTGATTGCTCAGTGTCCCCTGAGCAGCACCCATTACCTCCTTTGCTCATTTTCTTCCATTTTTTGTTAATCTAGATCTGGCTGGGTGTGGTAGCACCTGCCTGTAATCCCAGCACTCAGGAGGCTGAGGCAGGAGGATCATTGTGAGTTTGAGGCCACCCTGGGCTACAAAGTGAGCTCAAGGCCAGCCTGAACTGCACAGTGAGACTTTGCCTCAAAAAAAAATTAATGTAGATCAAGTTCATGCTTTACACTAGTATATGATGTGGTACATGTTATATTTATTTGCAGTTTTGAAGAATGGCTTCATTTCTATAGTAACCTTAAGAATATTTGATAAGTCCTCTCAAAATAAAAGTAACCCTAGCATACTCTGGTGATTCAAGCAGGAAAACAAAATCTGAAGTGAAAACTAAACAGTGTAATTTAGATAGCATCACATCTTATACTATGTTGCTACATAAGACAAATCAATATTTAAATGTGTATCACTGCTCAGTAGTCGTTAGCACTTGGCTTTTGTTCCTTGATTAGTAACCTTAATCAAGTCCTAAGAGAAAGTTGATTAAAATAGTAATATAGTTCTATCATCTTTGGTAAGAACCATTAAATTTAGCATTCCAAATGCTATTCAAAGGGTCTGGAAGAGTAAATAAACACATTTTGTTGCTTCATGTATCGATCACTGTAAGAAAGAAATGATAAATACATGCTATGGTTATAATGACTTGAATCTTAAAAGACCACCATAGCACACCAAAATGTTTGCTGTGAAATGCATGAGAAACAGGAAGCCTACATCTGCTGCTGAGAAGATCCTAAGACCAACTCTGTCAGAAGATCCCAACTAACTTTCCTATAGCCCACTGTGAAAGAAAGGAATCAATGTAGAAAACAGCTTGTTAGTCTTTGTATACTAAAGTAGCCTACAAATTTGTTAAAATCCACATTACAGAATCCTTGAAGTAATTTTATGATATGGTATTGCAAACTTTGAATGTAAAAAAAAATGTGATCTAATTCTGTGAACTTTTTCTCTTAAAGTTTGAAATAGGCTGAGCTTGGTTGTGTACAAATCCATACATTGGGAAAAACCTAAAAGGCCGTACTTTTTTTCCTCTTTCCTTTGCAGATGATAAAATTCAGGCTCAGAAACCTGCTGTCAGATAAAAACAAATCTGGACTTAGGGAGAAGCTTTTTATTTAGAAGAAAGACTCTTGGAATAGGTAGAGGGCTCTGATCAAAGAAATCTGCAAGTGTTTTAAGTGAAAAAGAAAAAGGTTTTTTTTTATTTTATAGAGTAAAGAAGGGGCACACAGAGATAAGCAGAATCTTGGCAAAGGAAATTGGACAATCAATGGGAAATGCTCAGTGAGTTCTGACAGGAAAGTGTCCCACTGTGTCAGCCAATTCCCAGAGGAGCTGATAAGGGGCGGCAGTAGGTATTTTTCTGTGTTCAGGATTAGGGCCAGTGGGGTTTAGAAGCCTATCGGAGAGGAAGGAGCTGATTAAAGTTTGGTAAAGGCAAATAAAAGGATGAGAAACGGTATCATGGACATTTGGTCATTGGAGTGAGGTTGTCCAAGATCTTCAGCCTAGTTTCCTAATCCGTAGTGCTTATTCTTTCCCACCACGACCTGCCCACCTGCTCTGTTATAAAAGCCACTGTTTTTTTTTTTTTTTTTTTTTTTTTTGCGGTACTGGGGATCGAACTCAGGACCCTGCGCTTGCCAGGCAAGTGCTTATTCCACTAAGCTATATCCCCAGCCCCCACCTGCTCTGTTATGGAGCTCCAGTGAGGACAGCCTCTTTTTCTTTGCTCTTCTCTGTTTTCTCTTTCTGCTCTGTACCATTATTTAAACAAAATTTCCCTCAAGATTTGTGACAAATACCAAACTATAAGACCCGACCCTTTGCAAGGTCAAAGTTACAAAAGTGAAAGACTTTGTCTTGAGAAGAGAGACCTGGGGTACCCTGCTGGAGAAGGAGCATGGCAGCCTAGGACATCGATTATCCAGGATTTAGTTCAGAATAACAGGGTTCAACCACCCAGGCACTCAGGGGTTGAGGTAGCCATGATTCAAGGAGGCCTCACTACTGCTTGACCTGGTGGCAGAGCAGCCATGTGCTGCTGGTTTCACAGGCATGCAGAATGCAGGAGTTGTGGAGTCAGGGAGGCATCCACCCAGATTTCAGAAGAAGGCCCAAGAAGCCAGGCACTGTGTCCCTGTGAGGCCAGTGTGTGAAGCTGTGGATGTGAAGCCAAAGTACAGTGGAAATTCCAGAAAGTTAGGAAGCCAGGAGCATGGAATGTCTGAGGAAAGCAGTAAACAAAGCTGGTGCAAAGGAGAGGCCACGGAGATACAACCAGCAGCAGCGCCAGCTCACTCCTCAGAGTTTCTGTCTCACCACAGTCTGCTCAGGGTGGATGTAGAACTACCGGATTTAATGTCTGCCCTGCTGGTTTTCAGGCTTGCTTTGGTCACATTCCTTTCTACTCCCCACCCCATGTTTCTCCCTTTGGGAATGGGAATGGGAATATTTACTCTCTGCTTTTCTTTGTGTATTGACAGTGTTTAACTTTGTTTTTGATTTTTACAGGGGCTTCCTTAAGCAAAGAGTTTGCCTTAAATCTCAGAAGAGACTTTGGGCTTGGGCTTTTCAGCAGTGCTGAAACTGTTAGGACTTGGGCAATTCTCTGAGATGGGCTAAACACATTTTGCATGAAGGGATGCACATGAGCTTTTTAGGGACCAGGGGCAGAATGTTATGGTTTATATCTGGATGCACTCACAGGTGGGGCTTTGAGGAGATTATTTGATTATGGGGACTTCTACCTGGCCTGCTGTTGAGAAGAGAGTCTGATTAGGAGAGACAGGTCACTGTGGGCCTACCCTGAAGGGTCTATTTCCCTTTACTGATCCTTTTTGATGTCTGTTTCCTGTCTTCCTTGTCATGAGCAATCATGAGCAATTCTCCTCTGCCATGCCTCTGCCTTGCTGCCCTGCTGCTTTTCTGCCCCACAGTGGAGCCAGCTGACTAGGGATTGAAACTTCTACATACCGTGAGCCAAACTAAACCCCTCCTCCTTTAATCTGTGAGTGTTAGGTATTGTATCTGAGCAACAAGAAAATAACTAAGACACCTATTAAGCATTTTCGAACTTCTTTTGTGTGTGAAAATAAGGTGGTAAATTTTGGCTTCCTTGCTCTTTAAAACTGTACAGCATAGCGGGAGAAATGATGTAAACAAATTCATAGTTTCAATGCAATATGATGAAGATTTTAAAAGGCCCTAGTTGTAACCCTAACTCTAATGTTTTTCAACCAGAAGTGTTTTTTTCCGTTGAGGCACAGATGATAATGTGTGAAGACGTACTTGGTTGTCACAACTAGGGGGATCTTGGCATCTAGTGAGACTGATGACACAGCTGTTGTAAGACCTGGGGCGCCCCTCTTACCCCCATGGCAAAGTTACCCAGCTTCAAGTGTCAATGCGCTGAGCATGAGAGACACTGATCCAAGCTGTGACCTAACTGCACAGCTTCGTGTGTTGAGAGCGCAGGTGGCTGGAAAATACATCTCAAGGAGGAACTAATTTTATAAGGTGTGTTATACAGATATAACGTGTTCCTGCAAAGTGCTATGAGCTGAGCAGACAACTGGTGTCAGGTTTCTTACTATTTGTATCTTCCTTTCTTAGCATCACTGCTTAACTTGTATGAGGCTTAGGTCAGCTACAAATCTGTTTCGTTTTTGCCTAACAATTTGGAAAAAATTAGGATCCTTGCTATTACAAAGAAACTACAATAACAAGTATTTGAGCTTAAAGCATTTAGAGAGTGACTTTTCTGAAATTTCACCATTTCTATGCATGCCCTAAATCCAAACATATAAGGTGAAAGGAGAGGATTTACTTGTTTCTTCCCAAAGCAAGTACTTACAGTGGAAATGAGTTTGATAGGAACCCAATCCTACAACAGGTTTCTATTAGGGAAATGGGAATTTTCAAGAAGGGAAACTAAAGTATTAACTCAACAATGAGTCCTACACTTTTCAACAAATACTTGGGTGTGTAGCAATTCAACTTCAAAATAAATATCTTCAAAGTTTTATTTGATATGAAAGTGTTTTTGTTTTTAGGTTGGGAAAATGTGTATTGTTGGGTTGACTTCAAAGACAGCTCTGACCTTCTTATTTTAGAGTATCAGTGCTTGAATTGGCCAATGTTAAAGTATTAATGTCTTCATTGGTATACCTTGTTCCCTTCTGGAACCTCACTTCCTTTGGAAAAGTGTTTCAACACCCTCTAGGAAGGAGGAAGAGTGTGTGAACCAATACCTAAAATCTCTGGATTCCTGTAACTTCTTACTCAACCAGACATTCTGCCCAAGCTGGAAGCCCAGGAGGAAGCTCAAAGGGTGAACTCAGCAGTAGACCTGGAAGCATTCAGATCCCTGGAGAGGCCTCACTAGCTGACCCTTCTCTTTGTCTTTCTCCTGCAGGATAAAGTTCAATATCAAAGATGCACCCATAAACGAATGTGAATGAACCAGACACACACCAGCCCCTCAAGAGCAAGTGGTGAGGACTGTGGTCCCCAAATACCCACTGCCAGAGCCCACCTTGTCTTTCCTGATGACAGAAGAGATCTTTGGCTCCTGTCACCATTGTCACTGTAATCAAGGATTTCTATTGGTTAGGGGCCCTGTGTCCCCAGTTCTTACTAATATAATACGCACGAGGTATAATACGCACGAAGATTATAGAGGACAGTACAGTTACGTGGTTATGGAGAGGAGATAAGAAGGGAGTCATATGAACGTGGAGTTAACTACTCTTCTCATGAATACTTGTGTATTAGGGATTGTAGGGATTGGGAGTAGCTGGGTGTGGAGAATAGTCTTAAATTACAAGACAACAAGTTTCGGCAAATCTCCACGCACAGAGTTATGGAAAGACATACGTATACCCCCCCAGCTACCCTGAGTGAGAGGCCCTACATGATAAGGCAGTTATCTTTCAATTTTCCCTGACTACAGCCTGAGAAAGAAAAACTGATATGACGATCAGTGCGTATCTGTGTGTCTGAGCAGAAGTTTTGTGCAGCCAAAGCGGGTATGCACCCTGTCCTATCGAGTATCATGTCCGGTCTTACCTGATCCTTTTCTAATCTTTGATTTTAAAATTTTGTTCCGCCACCCCCCAGGTGGAATGCAAGCTCTATAATCTGCGCAGGGATAGAGAGCAAGTATTTTAGACTCGTGGGCCACGTACATTTCTTCGTTTCTGTTTATTCTTTACAACCCTTGTTATATATTCTTTTTTCCCTCCTACAACTCCTTAAAAATTTAAGACTGTTAGTCATGGTGATTTGTGGTTCAGAGTTCATCAACTCCTGCGGTAGCCGCTCACCCTCTGATAGTGCTGACCACGCTGTGTTTGCAGGTGTAGTAGGCCACCTCGGTGGCCGACACCGTCCCAAAGACAACTCGACAGCCTGCGTGGCTCCCACTCCTTGGCTGAACAAGAGCAGCAGCCAGGTCATGATGAAGCTGACGCCTTGGAGGGCGGTGACTGGCTTGTAGTAGACGTAGTCGGTGAGGACAAACAAGGGGAGCAGGAGCGCCAGACAGGTACATCCAAGATACGTCATAGGCATGCATGAAAACACCACACTGAAACCCAATATTTTTAAAAGTTACTGTGAGCTAATCACATATAATTTAAACTAAAAACAAATTTTACAGAACGTATGTATCCAAAGTGGAAAGATGTCTTTTGTGTCCTGGAAGATTAAACAGGGAGAGTTCAAGGATGGACATGGGAGGAAGTGATGTGAATCGCTGGTCTGATACCTACGTGATGGAGAGAAGGTGTGTCAGTGTTAGGACTCATTGCTTGGCCTTTAACAAAGTGGGTCGCATTTCATACTCTCACTGGAGTTTTGACACAATATTAAAAAGTAATTTGGAAAGACAAGATTGGCCCTGACGCATTTTTTCTCTGACATTCAGTTCAGAATAGTTGTTTGTTGCATATTTATCTGATCACCAAGATAAAAATCTCAATGGTATGTTCATTTGCATACCAATACAGATAATAGATAATGAAACAAGGTTCAGGACTGAAACAATTTTTATACACTACGAGGTGCAGGTCACTTATGAAAAACTACTTTCAAATATGGCTCAGGTAGTCAGTCAAATCCTACTCTAGTCTGTTAGAAAAAAAACCAGGGGATTTCTCCTAAGGCAGAGATCTTGGGCTGAAGGTGAACAGGTAGGCTTGGTAGATTTTAGACAAGAAAGTCACAAACAGACATATTTTTTAAACAAACATCTGTGCCATACCCTCGTCATCAGCCTGTGAACATGTCATTATTGGTGAAGTGGAAATGCACTGTAATGAGTAATTAAATGTGGAGACTAAAACATCCTTTGGGGAGTGAAGATGTATGAACACTTAGGTTCCTGCTTTTTTAAGTATTAAGCTCAAGTGAACATTTAACACAAGTAACCTAAATTAATTTGAACTGTCATCCATCCAGGTCCTTTCACTGTTTTAAATACAGTACCTATTTCCAGAAGAAAACTTACCTGACATGGAAGCAGAATCGAATCTTTGGTGAAATGAAAACATGACGTTTGGAAGTAGTTTTCTGGGCTGTTATTTGGTCCCTGTTCCGATTTTTCTCCCAAGTACATTGCTCACACTGAGAACTGAAAAAATGTGTTGAGAGCAGCAAGGCCCTCATCAGAAAGGAATGAGCGTACAGCTCTGGGGGAAGCATCACCCATGCGGTCAGAGACTGGTCACCATGTGGTTGAAGCCCTCTCTCACTTCTCTCCCTCCTTCCACTATGGTCCATCTCATTGTGGCTTGGGAAAGGTGTTACGGCATGGCAGTTAAGGGCATGGATTTGAGCCAGAAAATTAGTCCAAATCCTGCTCTGCTCCTTACACACAGGTGACCTTTGGCAGGTTGTCAGAACTCTTTGTACCTTAGATGCCTCATCTATGAAGTGGAGACAATAATGTGTTCTGAGAATTACACATGTTAGAACAATGCCTGGCACAAACTGTGACCTTGGTAAGTGTAAGCTATACAATTTGCAATACTGATGACTTTGAAAGGAGTTAATGTAGTGATAACCATATTTTCCTGTTAGCTTGAGAGCTCCTCCTGAGTAGGGATCGGTTTTGCACCACCAAGGTCTGTCCCAGTATCTGACCCATCAAAGGCATTCAGCGGCATGGATGCAAGATCACTTACCAGGAAGCCAAGAGAGACAGTGCTTCAGGTCTGCTTGCTGGAAATGCAGTCACTCTTGATCCACCCCCGTGTTGGCAGCCAGTTTGTAAAATAGGACGTCAACTCAAAATGGGTGGATGGGGAGGTTTGGCTACGTGAGGGAATCTATTACAAGTGACCAAACAGAAATTTCTAGGGCAAATCTTCTCCAGAACTTCTGTTCCTCTAGTTAGCCTGGGCACCAACTTTGCCTCCTGTTGGCATTTTCTTTTCTTGTCAAAAGCTAGCCTTATTATTTTATCTGTCAGTGTTCTGTCTATGTAGCCCTTTTGAATAGAAGAGCTTTCTCTATGGTCTGTGGAAAACTAATGACGACATAGGAAGAAATTTGAAAACATAAGAAGTACCATATCCTTTGATTATGTGGCCTATCTGAAATTAAATGGAGCAAAAACCTAGACATGAAAGATTCAAGCAGTCTTTCCTTAGGGCTTTCTTTCTAATTTCAAGGTATTTCTCTGTTTTTAAAACTAATAGGGGAGTGTAACCAAAAAAAAAAATTCCCACACTGAAGTTTTGAATCCAGGTCATCCTAATGGCATATTTTTTAATATTTCAGGCAGATAGCAGTTTTCAGTTAATTTTCAACCTGCTGTTTCAAAGGTCATTGGAAAATCAGTTAAAATGTTACCAAGCAAATGCCCTGATTTGTTCCTAATGATGTTAAGATGTAAATTGCTAGCCTTGCCCAGGAAATTGGATGCAGAGAAAACGATGGACTTTCGATCCAGAACTTGGCCCACCCTAGCAATATTTCAGCAGAAGAATCCTGGACCCTGGGGCTGCGCAGCGGTGCCTGCTCCTTGCAGTGGGCCCCACATGAGTCCCCAGCTCTAACTGTGATACAGGCCATCAGATGCTTTCCAAGCTGTCCTTAATCCAGCTGTCTGGCATTGTTCTTTAATGCTTTTGAGGACCATTGATGAAAAGACAATAAAAACTACTCAGTGTATTATTTTTAAGTAGTAAATCAGTTCAATAGAGAAGGTTTGGGGCAGCATCTAATACAACCAATGCTTTGTATTTCATTGAGAATCTGATCTAGGCCCAGTGGCCCCAGAATTGTAAGGTCCAATTGCTGATAAAATAGCAGCTTTATTGCTGATAAAATAGAAGCTGACAATATCAGACCCAGCTAATTTGGATTTTTGACCATCTATATAAAATGCATAAAGAGTCCCCAGTTTATGAGAATAAGGAGAGATTAAAAACTACATTTAATCAAAGGTCGCAGAAAGAACTTTCATAAAGGAATTACACTGTGTGGAAGTATTCCATCAGCAGGGACTTACATAAAAAACTCACACATCATCCTTATCTTTCCTTAAATCACACATTTACAGCTGTCCACTACAGAGAATACCTGGAAAACTGAGGTTCTGCTCAGAATACTTTCTGTCTGCACAATACTTTTCCATTGAGATATTTTACTAATTTATTTAGTTTTTTGTATGTCGTTCATGTACATTTACTGTATGTACTTTTGAAAGAGTTGAAGGGAAATACTGTCTATATTCTAGCTCATCATGACTCAGTATTAAAATTATATTTATCTAGATTAATTAAATAAATTAAAATTAAATTTATCTAGATTACTTAATTCAGCACTCAATCCAACATTTCCCATCTGCCCCTTCTTCCTGGCAATGACGGTTAATACACACTGACGGTTATTAAAAGTGATGAGGCCAACATTCTTCTAGGTCACTCTCAGTAGCCATTCTTGCTACTTGGATGCTGTGAACTCAGGCCAGGATGATTCATTTCACTGGCATGTTTCTTTGTCCCAAGAAATCAGACAGACCAGTGAAATATTGGTATCAATTTCGACACTGGAAAGTAGCGTACTTCTATAATAGCTGTATGAAGAAATGTAGAAGTGGCTCTGGTATTGTGCAATGAATGGGTGGAGACTGGCAGCATTTCTGAAGCATTGCAGAAAAACCTAGGTAACCTTAGAGACATGAAGGGCAGTTCTGGTGAGGGCTCAGAAGGAAGTGAGGACAGCTGTGGAGAGTTTCTCTTGTTTCAGGGAATGCATGTATCATCGTGAAGAGAATGTTGCTGGGATTATGAACATCAAAAGTAATTCTGGTGAGGTCTCAGGGGAAAGGAGGAACATGGCATTGGGTACTGAAGGAAAGGTGATCTTTGTTCTAAAGTAGCAGTGAACTTGGCTGAATTATGTCGTACCACTGGGAGGAAAGTGGAACTTGTATGTGACGACGAACTTGCATAGCTAGCTAGGGAAGTTTGCAGATCAAACGTGTTAGCCTGATTTCTCCTTGCTGCTTATAGTGAAGTGTGAAAGAAAGAGAAAAGCTGAAGAAGGAACTGCTGAGCAAAAACGAATATGCTCTTGATGATTTGGAGTGTTCTAGATAGTGTTCTCTTGCAGGAGCCAAGAGTTAGGCTGGAAAACTGCTGCGTAAATGAGGCATGTGACTCATGGGCATAATGAAAAGTCTCAGCAGAAGCCAGGAATGGGGAGGCGGTTGCCTAGGAAAGATGTGTGGAAGGCCCTTTTCTCTGATGGCTGTTGGCCCCCGTGACTGCCTGAGAGGCGGACAAGGTCTTTGAGAGTTTTATAGCAGCAGAAGTACTACTGGTCTGGACTGAAGGAGACAGAACAAAATTAAGGAAGAATATCCTCAAGAGGATGGATGCAGGGGCCTGGGTTGGCAGGGCCTCCCCAGGGTAGGGCTGCTGCCCCCATAGCCCACGGAGTACCAAAGGGAATGTCTAGAGGAAGAAGCATCAGGCCATGGGCAATTGTTCTCAGCCTTGAAATCTAATGGACTTGCCTGCAGCCTATGGCTCCTTTCACCCCCAGTTTCTCCCTTGTGGATTGGGACTGGCTCTCAGATGCCCAGATACTGTATTTTGCAACCATAGAACTATGGCCTAGTTTTGCAAGTTCATAGCTGAAAAGGCATTTTGGCTCAGTAGGAATCATACTCTGAGTCTCATCTATATCTGATTTAAATGGTGAAATTTGGGACCTCAAATTAATGGTGTTTAGATGACATTTTGAGCTTAGATTTGATGCTAAAATAGTTGGGATTTCTGAAGGTGTTGGGATGGGGTGAATGTTCTGAATGTGGGAAGGACAAGAGTTTTGAGGGGCTAGAGGGAGACTATTGTGAATTGAATCCGTTCCCCAGAAATAGGCGTTGAAATCTTAAGCCCCAGGACCTCAGATGTGATCTTTTGGAAACACAGTCATGGCAGATATAATTAGTGAAGATGAGGTCCCGGCTGAGCAGGGGTCCTTCATCACTGCCTCTCACCTTCACAGAAACAGAAGAGACACAAGCAGATAAATACAGGAAGTGAGGAGGCAGCCCAGGGAAGAGAGTGAACTACAGACTCTGCCTGGCAAGGACTGTCAAGCATCATAGGCAAACACCAGAAGCCAGAAGATGTGAGGAAGGATTCTTTCCCTTGGGTTTCTGTGGGTTCATGGCCCTGTTCACATGTCGATTGAAGATTCTTAACCTCTAGAGCTGTGGCGCAACACATTCATGTTCAACTCTGCTCAGTCTGTGGTAGTTTATCACAGCCACCCTAGGTGACTGATAGAGAGTCTGTTATATCCAATTTGAAGTTTTAATCATTTTCACAAAATATGTGATTAATTGTACATTAAAAATTGAGGCATGTGGGGGTGTAGCTCGTGGCAGAGTGCTGGCGTTGAGTATATAAGGCCCTGGGTTCCGTCCCCTGCCCTGAAAAAAAATTCATTTAAATCTGCTCTGACCTTGCTCTGTTTTTGTACTTTCATTATTGTCAAATAGAAATAGGACAGATGACTCTTTATTTACATACAGAGTGAAATTTTCCAGTCTGTTTTTGTAGCTACCCATAAATACCTTTAGTGAGGTAATGAACATTGGCTATACCCCATATGGTTGTTAGGTGATCTCATACAAGATTACAATGTAAGTTTTTAAAACTGAATGTTATGTGGAATGCAGAACTGATAAGGGGAATCTAACCCACCTTTTCAAAAATTGTAAGATTAAAAAATTTTTGATAGTCCAGTCATTACTATACTTGTAAATTATTGTGTACTGCTGCTTTCTCCCGAGATGCCAACGTTTATAGTAACCACTGGATTCCTTTATCGAGTTATCACATTTGGGGAGCGGGTGTATCATTACAGCATGAAGGTGCCATGTGTGGAGGTTGATGTTTCAGGGTACACTTGGCAGATCCATACTTTCAGCCAACAAAGTCTACAGCCACCCTCGATGCTCAGGTAGCATTTGGGGAAGGAAGGAAGCTGGCAGGATGGAGGAAGCTCATTCTCTGTAAGCTGCGGTGGACTTGCTTTCCCTTACTCATGAACTTTTAGCCGGACTCCATGGTCATGAGCAGAGCATAAATGTAGTGTGGCCAGGCTAGAACCAGAAGACTCACACTGAAAATACCATTCTGGATATGTGTAAGCACAACTGAGCTGCACATGCAAATCTTTTATGCGCAACTGGCATTGTTAGTGCAGGAGTTTTCTTTCAAACACAGGGTGACAAGAACAGAGGGTGTAGCTTAAAGGCAGAGAGTGTGCGTAGTATGTGCAAGGGCTTCAGTTTAAAAAAAAAAGCAAACTAAAAAGAAAATGATGAGCATGCGTTTGTTGCCTTTCTGTTACTATAACAAATGCCAAATATTTGAGATAAATCAACTTACAAGGAAAAAAGTAATTTTGGCCCAGTTTTGGAAATTTCAGTCCATGATTCAGTGGCTCCATTGCCATGTCCTTGTGGTGAGGCAGTGCCTCAAGGTGGAAGTGAACCATACAATAAAACTGTTCACTTCATGGTTGGGAAGTGGAAGTGAGGACAAGGAGGAGCAAGGGGCTGAGGTCCCATAATCCCCTTCACTGGAGTCCCATAATCCCCTTCATTGGAGTCCTATAATGCCTTACAGCAGGGAGCCATACTCCCTTGCACTGGAGTCCCATAATTCCCTCTACTAGAGTTCCATAATCCCCTTAAGAATACTGTCCCAGTGATCTGAACACCTCTTACTAGGTCTACCTCTTAAAGATTCCACCATTTTCCAATAATGTCACTGGCTCAGGCCCAAGCCTTCAACACATGGGCCTTTGGGAGACATTCCAGATTCAAACTACTTCATCATGTCTCTTCTAGAACTTTCTTTTGTTATTCACAGAGGCACTACAAGTAAATTAGGTCTAGGGGGATTGTGGAATAAATAAAACTCATACGTGTCTCAAGGCACAGCGTAAAGTATAAACTGCTGAACAAATGTTAACTATAAAATGCTTGTATTTGTGAACTTCTGGTTTTCCACAGGCTTCCGCAAGCCTATTTTTTCCCCTTAATTGCAAGCAACATGGCACGAAAATTTCTACCCCTATCAGGGAGTGAGGGGCTCAGCTGTGATTTGTTTGTATCTGAAGGACTTGTTTCCACACTCTCGGGCCTTATTCGCAGGTACTAACTGAGCTCTCTGGGGAGGTATTGGTACCAAGACTTTTCATTTCTCACAATTTTTCATGCGACGTTGCCCCTGTAGGTTGGGATCCTCACTATCAGGACTTCTGCTCCACAAGTAGCCATTTTGGCTGACTCGGTTCTGAAAGCGTGAGAACTCTGTAGTCGCGCTCACTTTAATTCCCTTGAAGCTGACACTAGAGGGCGGTGTGGTCACGGCAGGCTGGGCGGAGTACAGATGGCGTTTACTGGGCCCCTGCTTCTTCAGCCAGGTGTCTGGGTTTATCGGTTGTTTTAGATGTTTCATGTAAGAACTTTTAGGTAGGAAAAGCGCTGCTGCTAAAAATAAGTTTAAAATCAGCCCTCTCGTCTCTCCCTTTATTTAAAAGTCATATATCTGTCAGCTGGAGAACTTGGGCTGTAGGGTTCTTGTGATTTCAGAGAACCTGAGAGTTGAGAGATAGATTTGCTCTTAAGTCCACTGTTCCTAAATGTGTTTTCAATGACCTCGATTCTATTCCTGTTGAAAATAAGGTTTGAGACCTAATAAGTTTGCAGATATTGCGTTAAAGTTATAGAGGCTCCATCTACTGCAACAGCTCTTCGGGACTTCACGTATCTGTTGGAAGCCATGGCTTGCAATGGCTTCCAGGGAGAACATGGCAGGTAGGGACACTGTGTGAGGAGCAGCTTTTGGTAGTTTGGAGAGGGCAGGCACCTATCTGGTGTTTGATTTTTTGTCTATTCCATCAGCAATTAGGGACCGGAAGATAAAATAACTTGAAGGTAGCGACAGGACCTGTCTCCTGATTGCTGCCCAGTGTACCTTCCCCCAGACCAAAGTGCTCCCTGCGGGACAGCATGTGACGACAGTGAGAACACCCAGGCAGGCAGGGCCTGGCATCTCCTCTTCTGCCTGTGGAACACTGTTGCACACCAGCAGGCTGCATCCCATCACCCCTTGCTGCTTCTGCTCCAACGGCACCTTCTCAGAGGAGCCTTCCCAGACCTCCCTGTCCAAAAAATGACCTTTCTTCTGACACTCTGCCTTTCCTTATCTTGCTTAATCACCTGTTGTTGTATATTCAGATGCTTATTGTTTTGTTGTAGTGGTTGTCGTCTTTCCTCTGAAAGAGTCAGGGTAGAAGGAATCTCAGTACCTCCTATGTTGCTAGAACTTTGTCAATGCTCAATTAGCTTATATTGGATGAATTAATTAATGCTACTAAAGTATATGGCCTAAGATTGTATATTGCATTAGAGTTCTCCAGCAAAGAAGAACCAATAGGAGATAAATGTAATATACACATATATGTAAATAATGTTGGATGTGTAAAAATGGTGAGAGCCAGTATCTTTTAGGATATGGTTCTAATAGTATCCAGATAATCTGAACACTACATACATTTATAGAAAAATTTCTACTTGTATTTCTGGGATGCAAAGCACAATATTAGACACTTTCTAGTACTCGTTTAAATGACTTTATGTTGCATAGCTGTGTTAGAGAAACTCAGGCTTCAGGAAGCTTACATTTAAATACGGTTATGGAGTGGATATTTGCATTAACCCAGAGATCTCTCTGAGAAGGAATTCTACACTGTAATTAAGATCACTTCCTTGGAGCATCACTCCCCCCCTTTCTGAATCTCCTGGGATTGCCTCTAATTGGCAAACTGACCTGCAGTCATGTAGACTTATCTGAGGCCAGGCAAGTATCCACTTGGGTTTCTTCCATGCATGAAGGAGAACCTGGAAGGAGTGACAGATGTTGAAGGTGCCAGAAAGCCTTCCAAAGAGCCTTTAGAGTTTATTAACTTGCCTGAAGGCCCATCTTCCCTTCTCTGCTGAGTATCACAGGATTTTGTCTTCTAGCCTCAAACCATGTGACATTTTATTCCCTTTATCCCTTGATGACCATGAGGCAGTGGGGGTGGGCAGTGAAAAACTCTGTGTGTGTGTGTGTGTGTGTATGTGTGTGTGTGTTCTTAGATGTGAAACAAAGCCTGAAAATAAATGTGATATATTAAAGAGCTGATATGCTAAATACTTGGCTTCTGGAATTCTTCCGTGGGAGTCAACCTTGCCTGCAGTGAGATATGGGAGTGTTTCTATAAAAGTGTTTAGTATTACTCAATCGGAACAGTCACCTGCCCTGTGAGTAATTTCACTTTGGAAAGAGCCTAGAGATTATTAATGCTCACCATGGAAGATGGCACTTATCAGCAGTGAGGTCACCTTGGGTGGAATTCCGGCTCTCGGTGGGGGAGAAATTTGGGAGGAATGACCTTTCAGATCACACCCTAGTGGCAGCCACCCACTCTATCCTTGACAAGGTGGGCCCCCAGGAGGGCAGCCCTCGTCCCTGTGGTAAAGTAAATTCTGCTCCAATTTACATCCACTAACTCTTGCTTAAGCAGAGTGGGTGGCGGAGTTGGAACCCAGCTGATATTAAGAAAGAGCAATGCAGCAACGGCACGGATTTGCCAGTGGTCGCACTGAAGCTGCTGCCTTCCATCCACAGTACTCTGGCTCATGGAAGATGAGGAGATGGTCTCTGTGTGGGCTTTTCCAGGTCTTTCTTGTGCAAGGGGCTGATGAAATGACTACGTGCTGAGTCGTCTCTGGGCCTCACTGCAGTCACCTGCTCTCTGCGCCCTGGAAGCCCGCTCTCTTCCTTCCTCCAGGACGATACTTGCGTCTCGTCTGATTATGTATTATTTGCCCAATGCCAAGGCTGAGTCAAGAACTGAACTTCTTGTCTTCTTTTCCATACATATCTGCTGCCCCAGAGATGCTGAAATCCCTTTGCCTTCTCTATTAGCTTCAACTGCTGTAGCTCCGCTGCCCTCTGAATTTAAGGTGAGAAAGTCAGAAATAGACCTAATAGAGGAAACTTAACCTCCCACCGGACAGGGCCAGCAGAGCACCATGGTTTCCCTGGAGAGGGGTGGGGTGGGGTGCGGTGAATAGGAAATAGGGTAGGACAGTCTTGAGGGAGGAGAAGGATGAAGTTCCTACAATTAACAGGAAGAGCTACAACTCTTCTGCTGTTTTCTCGGTTCCTGAATTCACAAACCAGCATCGTCATTTTCGGTGATGATCTTAGACACGTGAGTCCCATGATCTTGGGCACTTAGTTACTGGACAACCCGTACAGAGAAAATGGGGTCATTCTTTTCCAAGAAGCTCATTCTCCCGAACCCTTTGCTCCTAGTTGCTGTTATCTATTGACCTCTTGATCTCTCTTCCACAGTCACTGAATTCTTTGGTATCAGCTCTTCGCCCCTTGTCCTGCTGTTATCTTGCAGGGCTGGGTGTCCACACAGGATGCATCTTGTCCTTCCAGTCCTCCCAGCTCCTTGTTTTCAAAGACTCCTTTCTCAGCCTGCCTTCCTTCCTCTGGCCGCACTGCATTCTCCCCCTAATGCGAGGACGTCGGCCCGCCGGGTTTGCTCACAGCTACTCTCTTTCCAAGCCCACTCCTTCCACTGCGGTTCCCTTTCCACCCTCCCAGCCTTTGATTGCTTTACTTCCTTTTTGATTAATATAACCACCATATCTGCGCCTGGAACTCCGCTGCCTGTCCGTGTTTTGGTCATATTTGTATGGAAGCAACCCAATTCTAGGGAAAACGGTCCATCAGATTTATTTCTCCTCACTTGAGAAAGTCACAGGAAGTCTAAGTCGTGAGGTTGCAAACTTGGCTTACTCACCCACACCCCACTCCAGGGCTGCACACCTCGAACAAGCAGTGGTGTCACTGGTGGTCACAGACTAAAGCAGGAGAGCTTGCTTCTCATCTTTTGCAAATGTTGCAAAGTGGGTATGGTCGCTATTGGCTGAGAAAGCAGAAACATGGAGAGATGTAAAATCCAAGATTATAGAGGAGGTTTAATAACAAATACGGCAGACGTTTGAATTGTTTAATAATTTTTTAAGGTAAAACACACTTTGCCATTGGTTCTCCTCAAAATTCTCCATTTTCCTCTGAGCACACTTACCCCATCTGTCTTGGAACTTTCTGAAGCAGTTCTGCAAGCCTCCTGGGGGTCCTTAGTCGTGCTGTCACACTGTGTGGATGTTCGGAATCAATTCAAAACATTTACCTGTTATACTCATTTCAACTTTGGAGCCAGGAGTTGAACGGAGCCAGGGCTGGCGAGCAGGCACCGAGGGCGCGCTGCAGCTCTCCAGGAGCCGGCCTTCCTGCTGAATGGCCCTGGACAATGGCACTCACATATTTGTCACACGTTATGAAGACATTCCCAGAAGAGGACGTCCAGAACCGCTTCAGAAAGTGACAAGAACGGTGGGGGTACTCTGTAAAGGACTAATGACAATGTTATCTTGTATTCTAATAAAATTTTAAACATTTATTTATTGTATGTGCCGATAATACCTGTTAAGAAAGTTAAAGATCTTCTAGTTAAGAAAGCATTTTTGCAAGGATGAGAAGCTTTTCACCTCTTTTGTTTTTTCAATAACTTCTGGATTGAAGCGTGACATTCTCAGTTCTCTTCTCTCATTCTCTTTCAGGTCCTTCCAGAGTCACATTTACTCCTCTTTGCTGGCTACGCTCAGGGATTGGCTCCCTGTGGTGCACAGTTAAGGCAGTGTAAAATGATGCGTATCATTCAGTGGTCACTTATTTCCCCGAGTGTTGGTAACGGAGCACACATTCATGAAATCCATGCAATGGAGCTTTAAACAACTTCAACTCCAAATTTAGGCCAACACGATCCTGGGTTATTTGCTGCTAGTGACATCTACTGGGAGAAGTTGGCATGGTCAGAATTTTCTTCTTTTTTTTTTGAGACAGGGTCTCACAATGTAGTCCAGGCTGGCCTTGAACTCACTGTGGCCCAGGCTGGCCTCAAACTCACAGTGATTTTCCTGCTTCATTCTCCCGGGTGCTGGGATAACAGGCACGCACCACCACACCTAGTGGTCAGATTTTTAGTGATCCACTGAAGGAATGGGTTTGAAGAACGCCTGCCCCATTTACTATAGGAACTAAGTGACCCTTTCATGAAACTCATGTGTTATTACTGTTATCGTCAACCATCGTCGTCCTGAGCACGATCATCGTCGTCCCCCGTATCAGTACTGTAGTGCTGGGGATTGAACCTGGGCCCTCTGCTCTCAGCTCCATCCCCAGCTCATTCTTTATTTTGAGGCAGGATCTTGTGAAGTCACTAAGTTGCCCGGACTCAGCTGGAACTTGCGATCCTCCTGCCTCAGCCTCTGCTGGGACTATAGACATGCACCACCACCCCTGGATGACACTCATTATTTCAGATGGCGACCTCAAGGCGCCCGGTGGATAGACTTAACCTCTTGTACACATTCCTGAGTTGAAACCTCAAATGTACAGGGAGAGCATCTGCTTCTCAGAGTGCTTGCGGCTCTCCCTCTGTCCCTGGGGCGGCATGCGAGCGAGACTCTCCTCACTCCTTCCTCAGGAGCTCAGGGTCTAGCCTGCTGCTGCTGCTGCTGCTGTTGCCCACAGAGCAGCTTGTTGCTAAGATACTCTGCCTTGGTGTAGTACCTAATGGGACATAATTTTGAGTAAACGTTGCATCCTGTCTCCAATCCAATGTTTTAATTATTACTCCACTTACTCAAAGTACATCCTCCATTATAAACGCAGGAAAGTGTAGAAATAAAAATCCATATGAACCCAGCACAGTCACACATGCCTACAGTCCAGCTATTTGGGAGTTTGGGTCTAGCTTGGGCAAAATGATGGAATCCTGTATTTAAAAATTCCATACAAATTACTCTTTTGCTATTGCCCTTGTTTTGTTTTGGTTTGTTTTTTTGAGACAGGGTCTCACTATAGCTCAGACTGGCCTTGATCTCACCACGTAGCCTCAGCTGGCCTTGAATGAGTGGTGATCCTTCTGCCTTAGCCTCCTGACCCCTGGGATTACAAACATGCTATACCATGTCCAGCCCTTTCTGTTCTGATATAAAAGTTTTTCTCTCCTCAGAATAAATACTGTCCCATGGTTTATTTATCCTATTAAGAACTTATTCATTCTTATCCTTTCTTTTCTTCTACTTGTTGTGACATAAATAGGCAAAACTGTCTGCAAAGCCTTATACACATAGTTCATTTATCTTAACTGTTTATTTCCTGGGCCTGTCAAATTGCACTCTAACCGCTTAATGCCTGCTATAGAAACCAGTGACTCCCACACACAGCCTGCATGCTAAAGCTGCATTATCAAGGCTTCTACAGAGTTCTAGCCATAAACAGGAAGTTCAAAGCAACATAAAAATCTCAGGAAAGCCCAGGCACACTGGCAGTTGGAAATAGAGCTGATCTTTTTGTTAGAAACAGAGAAGAGTGTTAAGAATGAATGAGATGAACATACAAAAAGTTGTGCAATGTACAGTCCTAGCATGCCTGCCCGGGTCAGTGTTTAGAACCAATAATTATGCAAATAGCTACCATATATATGGCAGGTATAATCCCAGCGCCCCCGAGCAGGCCAGTATTTATGACCATCATTTTGCGCATACTGTTTACTGGCTTTTAACTTTTAGAATGGCTCTAGCGCCAAACCAGGAAAAGCCTGTCAATAATTATAGAAAGAAACAAAATATTAGCGCCCCAGAGGTTGTGAAAAGAGAAGAGATTGTAGAGAGCTACTGGAGAAGAGGAGAAATGAAGAGAAATTCAGATTCTGCTGTCTTCATTTTAGAAGACAGGAGGGAAATGGATAATGTCAGAGTGGTACAAGGAATAAAGAAGACAGTGAATGCTTTTGTCAGACACACTCGTTAGAGGATCTCCCAACACTGATACGCCTCTACGAGGAGATTGTGATCTAAGTTAATGAAATCTTTGGCCATAATAGCTAAAAATCAGGGGCCAGTACTAACACTGATAGACCAAAGGAAGAAGGACGTGTTTTCTAGAGATAGGGTGGTATCTGTGAATTGAGATCCAGGGGCAGAAACTGGTAAAAACTTTGACTGTGGTTCCCCCAAGACAAGAACTGAAATCAAGGAGGAAGGAGCTGGGAGAGATGAGCCACTCTCTGTGCTGATCTCTCTGGGTTGCTTTGCTTCGATAACACTTTTTATGATACATAGAAAGACACAGCCTGCTTTATCAGAGTACATACTCGTCAACAATGAAGAATGAACTTTTTCCAGTGACACAACTTCTGGTTCAGGACAAGTCAAACAGGGAAGCTTAAGACTGGATGAGGGTAGCTTGGGAACCAGTAACTGGAAGGACACGTTTCTCTGGCTGTGTTTTGAAGCAGATAAACGAAGTGTAGCTGGGTTTACGTTTGTACTCAGGAAGCAGGAACAGAAGAGGCTTTACACAAAGAGATAGTGTTAGCTGCGGGCGAAAGGAGTTAACTGGGAGAGCCTGGAGCTCTGGACTCTGCTCCACCAGGACCTGGGCCAGCCACAACCAGCCACAGTTGTGACATTCCTGTCCACAGGGCAGACTGCACAGATAGCATCTGCCACAAGCCTCGCCGCGGAGGCACCGGGCAGAGTTCCTTAACTGCAGGCGAATGAAACTTTCCCCTTGCACCAGGAAGGAATCGGGTTGTCCATATGTTAAAGACAAATCTCTGTTGCCCTTCAACAGCTTCTGAGAGAAGATGAGCTTTCAGAGCTTTCTCACTACCTAAGTTTGTTAGCGACCTGAACCCTCACATTCTTACGATCTCACTAGCTTCCCCCCACTCCCTACACCTCTGTTGTTGACAAAAATCTCCTTTTCTGGGGTCTCAAAAGCAGCCCAGTTTCTTCGAGTCAAAGATCAGACATCTTCCTTTCTTTATTGCAATCACAAGTGCTGGTGTATTTTTCCCGTCACCACTTTTACAACCTGATCTTGAACCACCACCTTCAGCGTGCCTGCCGCTGGCTCCAAGTCCATGGCTGGTCCTCGCTGTACCTGGCACTGGTCAGCGGGCACTGATCGTGATATAATGGGCCCCAAGCCCACACGCGTCCCTCCACCGCCTCAGTTGTCCTTAGAGTTACTATGAGAAACGAAAGGAAGGGAAATGGCGTTCAGGAAGGAGGTGAAGGAAAGGACAGTGCTGTCCAAGATCCTCCTTCTGTGCGTGGTGGGAGGGAGCCCCCTGCGGGGGTCGGGCCTCCAGTACCGCTCTAAGCCTCGCTTCTGGTAGCTGTGCTCTCTCCCTTCCTCCAAGAATCAGGGAGAAGAATTTTTTAAAGCAGTGTATATGGAATGAAGGCACCTTGTTTTCCAATATTTTCACCCCCTTCCTTTTTTCTAAAGTTCTCAGAGTCCTGGGAAAACTAAAGAAAGGACAAGAAGTTTGTAAGTGATTGATCCACGTCACCAAAAAGTGCTCATGCTGTTTGGCAAGTGATTTAGTCTTCGTGACCCGCCCTCTCCTACACTGTCTTCAGAATAAACTCCTGGCTTTGCAAAGCCACAGCAGGGGCTTGGGAACAGGGTCGGCCAGAATTGGATGCCTGGAAATGGAAATATAGGTATTTACCAGAATTCCAGACATAATTAAATAAAATAAATTTCTAATTTACTCCTAGTATTAAAGTAGGAAAAATCCCCCATACTTGGAGATGAAATTGTGATATGTTATTCTAACTTGGGCCACAATCAGACTGGGTAGAACCCAATGCTGAGGGGGAGGGGAGAGAAAAGAAAATTGGTTAATTTCTATTTCTCTGTTGCCCGTAGAACAAATTGAGGTTGGTTTCTCAAAGCCTTCTAATAAAAATAGGCTTAAAGCAAGACCCATTTCAACACCTGATTCCCCCCAAGCCCTGGATTAATTCCCAGTGAAAGGTTGTAGCGTGCACAGGACCACTTCAGTGCAAGTCACACCTTCAGCTTCCCACTCTCCCCTTCAGGGCAGTGACCATAGTTTCCGAAAGCACATGCTCTGCTATATGATGAGGGAATACTGTGGAGTCTTTGGAACCGGGACTGTCCTAGAATCATGCTGACAGTATGGTACCTGGTTCAAAACTTGGGCAGCTCAAGAACACGTGTGTGCCTGGGCGTCTGAAATTTACAAGAGTAACTGTTACTAGTAATGGTAGTCAAGACTGAGCCCTGGGAGTGTGCTGAGTGCTTCCCTAGGTACTTGACATGCACGTCGGAGCCCACTGAACCATCACAATCGTGTGTGGAGTGAGGCCATACCTGTGCCCACCTCACAATCAGAAAACTGAAATACAACAGTGTCCAGTAGCTTTCCCAAAATCATGCAGTGTGCAGGGATTCGAGACAGGGAAGGATGTCAGGAGAGTCTGCATCCTAATTTATCTCCGTCTCTAATTTGTGCTCTTGAAGAAGACGCCCATGTGAACACACTCACCTTTACTTCTGCCAGAATACCGAGCCGCACTGTGTGTTTCCTCTTCGGTCAGTGAGGAAGGCGGACTGAGTGTGTTACCTTTTCTGAGTTCTGCTTGATCTTATTTATTTTCCTGTTTGTCTTTTTCTTCCTTTTCCTAGGGAAAGATTTTAAGCTTTTGATGCAATCTCTTTAATAGTTGAAGATCAACTCCTGCCATTCTGATTCTTCTAATCAATTTCAATAAAGTATATTTTTCTAAGTCCATTTTGTCTGTTTCCTGGTTTATTGGTACAAATTAGTTCCCAATATTCTTATCCTTTAATTTCTGCTGTATCTTGTTACATATCTTTCTTGTATTTTATGAAAAAATAAAAAACTTCATAATCAAAGAATAACAGAAAAACAATAATTATTACACTGTGTATCAACTGCAAACTAGTTACTCAGAGTACAAGACAAACCAAAAAATTGTTATAAAAAAAAAAAGATGTTAACATAAAACTTTTGTTTTCAATGAACTAAGATAAATTAATAGTATAAAGACATAGTTTTAATTCACAGTATTATTTTTGGAGGGGTGTGATGTCCTTATTGGTGACTAATATTTCCAGAGCACCATATACTTTATTACTCCTTTTGAAGAATTCACTTCTGACTTAGATGACTCTATTTTGTGTTCAGTTTTTATTTTATCACTTTTTATGCATATCCCTATTATTTCATTCCTATTTTACTTGGATTGTTAATTTTTCTAATCTATTAAATGGAATGAGTAATTTAACAACAATTAGTCTTTCTTTTTATCAAACTTACACATTTTAGATTTATAAATTTCTCTGAGAAGTTCTGTAGTTACACTGCTCTCATTGTTCTTGGGTTTTCTAATTTTTATTATATGTTTTGGATTAATGAGGTACAGAGAAGTGTTGCTATATTTCTAAAAATAAGGAAAATATTTTGTCATTGATTTCTAACCTAATTACATTGTGGGCATAACACATGGTCTATACAGTTCCAATTAATTAAGTTTTGAGACATTTTGTGTATTGCACAGGATCCATTTCTATAAATGTTTTACACATCCTTGAAAGAACATTCTATTCTTTTATTATGATCATTGTGCATTTCCATTCATTTGCCATTTTCACTGATCTTTTCTTGCTTTCCTTACGCACACTGCTGTTTTTTCCATTTTTGCCTTCTTTTAGTGTTTGTGGTTGCTGTTGTTTTTCTCCTTTCCCCTTATCTACCTCTGCTAGTTTGGAAGTTACAAACCACATTTAGGTGCCACCTGAGTAATTACAAGTAAGTTTACTACTGAAGTGTAAAGTTGGACCGCATGCTTACTCTCCTCCAACGTAAGTGAAAGAATGTAGAATGCTTTACCTCAGGCTACAGACTATCCATCTTCAACTGGTGGGTGCCCAGTATTTGGGGCTTTCACCCCAAGGATGGAGAATTGTTTTTAGCACCATTGATGATGGCAGTCACCCACATGCTCATCTGTTCTTTGCCAACACTTCTCTTCTCAGAAGATTGGGCCTTGCTTTTAAGTTACTATCAGAAGCGTACATACTTTTCTTGTGTGCCTACAGGGGGCAGGGTTTTCAGTGAGGAACACATATTTCCCTACATGGTCAATCCACCAACTCATGTAAGGCTAAAGGAGATTTAGGACATGATGATGGAATAAAGCTAAATGGCCCAAGCACAGTTAAACCTGTTGTCTGGACCAGGTCCTGCTGTACCTTTCCAGATCACAGAGATTTTCTGGTCTCTGCCACTCCTCAGGGGCCAGGAAAGCTTGGGGCCCTGCTCTCAGATGGGATAGGTTTTCCCAGAACCATGAGATACCGTGCATGCCAACTTATTCTTTCCCCTTCTGTTTTCTTTCTTTTCTTCACTTCCTGAATCGGCAGGTGTTCACATTTCCCTTTCCTGTCTGAGCTTTTACAACATGTGATACCCTGTTTCAGAATGGAAGCTTTAAATGTTACAGTTTCATTAAGCCAATTTCTGGTGGGGGTATAAATAAGAAAGGCCCCTAGGTTATTTTCTGGATACTGGAATAAAGAGTAACGAGGAAGTGGCCATTTGTCATGTGCCCTGGGTCACTGCATCACCAGCCTCCTCGAGATGATATAAAAGGGCCCCCAGCAGGAGGGGGCATCAGACACCCACTGCTCTCCTGAGTCCTCTCTCCTCACCCCACCTGAGTCCTCTCTACTGACAACATGGGTTGCTGTGGCTGTGGAGGTTGTGGCTGAGGTGGCTGTGGCAGCTGCTGTGAGTGCTGTGGCTCCTGCTGCTGCAAACCCGTGGTCATCTGCTGCCGCCACACCTGCTGCTACTCCTGTGGCTGCGGCTCCTGTGGCTGTGGCTGTGGGAAGGGCTGTTGCTAACAGAAGAGCTGCTGCTAGAAGAAGCGCTGCTGGTAGCTGGACCGCCCGGCTCTGCCTGGAGGATGAGAGATGCTGAGACTTGCTCTCTCCAGCTCACGAGACTTTCCTCCATCCCTCTGATTCTGTCCCAGATTTTTCTGCTTGGAATCACCTGGATGTCCTGAAACTGAGTCCTTTGGATTCGATGCTCATCTCTTTGAGCCCAACAGTCTAAAATGTTTTTATATAAAAAAATTCCATCCTGGAAGTGACCAGTACAAAACTGTAACCCTCGCCCACTACCTGAGGTTCAGGCCACCTCCCCGGGCCCTATCCGTGGGTTCTATGTGATGGATATTTCTCTGGTCTCCAACTTTATAGTTTGTCTCTCTGTATCTGAATTTCCCACTTTTCCTATTATTATTCTTTCCAGTTACTACAATAACTGTTGCCTAATTTACCTAATAAAATGAAACAACTGTGAATGACTCTGCTTTTATTCTGTGATGGAAATGGTATATATGAGTTCTCTGGTTTTGGACACGTTGAGTGACAAATGTGAAATGACAGTAATTTAAGCATACAGCCACCGGACAGGTCACCTCCAGGGCTCTGAGGACCTGTCCCCCACACATAGCCACCTGTCGTTTTTCCTTCTCATGGGTCAGAGCTTCCTTGGGGTATTGCCACCACCCACAGCCTTCTGCTGTGTGTGCCAGGGGCTCTGGCCTGGTCTACTTGTCAAAAGGCATCATGTACCTCTTCTGTGAAAACTTCCCCAAACCAAACCTAAACACTGCACCTGAGGAAAGGCTAACTACAAACCCACAGCTGGTCCAAACAAGTGACAGCCAACCGTAGGCTGCTTTTCTTCTTAGCAAGATAATTCTCTTGCCATTTCTATCTCCTCATTTCTGTCTTCTGTCTATGACCAATTTTCTTGTTGTACCATATTTATCCCATGTACAAAACTAAAGTACTTAGAATGCTTCTCTGTAGCCTGGTGTGGTGATGCAGACCTAGAGTCCAAAATACATGGGAAGCTGAGATAGGAGGATCCCAAGTTTGAGGCAAGTCTGAGCAACACAAGACCCTGTCTCAAAGTAAAACATGAAATGCGCTGATGATGCAGCTCAACATCTTCTGAGTTAACTCTGTGTACTCCAGAAACATATCATATGACACTAGCACATAGAATCTGTGCCGTGCTTGCAGACAGGCTGACATCAGACCCTGCACAATGTTACAAAAGAACATTTATGAAGGCTTTTGTAGTGCAATTAGATATAAAAGAAGAACCTAAGTAAATAGTATTTCTCTCTTTTGAAAAAAACCTCTTCACAGAGACATCACTGTGAAATTTGGAGACACATTTCAACAGTTCCTTCAGTTAATCACTAATGTTCCAAACAGCACAACTTGCACAAGATACATCTGCTGTCATCTGGGTTCAAATGCTCCTTGGCAGTCATTTAAAAAATAGTAAATGAAAGCATTCCTTGTCTGACTCATTTATTCACTTTACAGTTAATTTTAAAAATTAACCCACAGGGGCTGGCGGCATAGCTGAGGGAGAAAGCACTTGCCTAGCAAGGCTTTGGGTTTGATACAAGCACTGTTCAAAAAAAAAACCTTTAACATTTGGCAGTTAAGACGGGGTGTAGTGGTACGTGCCTTAATCCCAGCACTGAGGAGGCTGAGGCAGGAGGATTGTTATGAGTTCAAGATCAGCCTGGGCTACAAAGTGAGTTTAAGGCCAGCACAGCGAGACCCTGTCTCAAAAAAGACAAAGAAAAATTTTGGCAGTTAAGTTTCTGTCTCTAATATTCCATATTTTACTACTGGTAAATTTTTGTTTTAATTGTTAACTGGCTGGAAACAGCTATACCATAACTGTATGCATAATTTGTAGATTTTTTCTCGAATTTTATAATTTACTCATAGTAATGAGGCATTTTAATGTCAAAATATCAAATACATATATGAGCTACCAGGTGGTTAAATATTATTTGTACTTCCATTTTATTTATTATTGCATGAAGCATTATCCCTTCCAAACAGAAAGTGGACTGAATTGATGTTTTCAAAAGCTCGCCGGGACCAAATGATAGGGTTTGTGCAGCGTGCCTGTCACTGCACAAAAGCATCTTTACGGACTGTAATGGGACATCCGTAGCTGGCCAGTCATGGCTGGCCTTGGACCAGGCCTCCAGGAAGGTGGCTTTGAATGAAGTCATACTCTTTGTCATCCCTTTATAGAAATTATTCTTCCAATTCTTAAAATAAATTATATCCATATTAAAGAAAACTGTCAAAGCCTACATGAACGCCATCTTTCTGATTAGCTCGAGGAAGTGAGAAGGGTGCCAGTGGTGCCCAGTACTAGATATTAGAACGTGATTGGTTTCATGCAGTTAGCTTTGAGTTTGGAAAGGCGTTAATGGTGAGCGCCATTCTGACGGATGCATTTCAAATATAAGTGCATCTTAGGCCCATCGCTGATTAAAATGACCAGTAGGTTCCTGTTAGCATCTTACTCCTTATCTCACTAAAAATTGTGGCTTGCCTCTGCACTCCTAATCAGGTTGTATACGAGTGTGTGTATACTCTGAGCATGGCGTATGTTTTTATATCACAAGCTGCCTGGCCTCATAGGACAATCTTTTCTCTTCATTGTCTTGTCCATTCATCTTGTGCAAAGGCATCCACTTGGTGCATAAGAAAACTGTAGAAGTGAAAGCTGTTTGTAAATGGGTCTTTCTGCTGTAAACACTCAGAAATACAAAAGGTCAATTCTGACTCAGTAACTGCAGTTGGGAGCCAGCAGCTCACGGACAAGTGAGGAAAATCTCACTCCACTTTAAAAATTAGTTTCCACTTTCTCTTAAAAGTTTCTGCCCCAAACGCAAACATGCTGGCATGATTTTCACTTTTTTAACTTTTGTTTTTCTAAGCTCTAACCAAGTTACTAAGAAGCAAAAAAAAATACACAACCAGAAAATGTTAAAAATCAGTAAATAGCATTTTTTAAAAAAACATGACAGACCTAAATAAGCAATACTAGAGGCAGTTTATGTTGGCTCTAGATATGAGCATATGGAAAATTATTTTACCTGTTTAAATCTTCTTTTAAGTTAAAAAAAAATTTTATTAGTCCGTGTCTGCAGCACATGATGTTTACATTTCTTGCGTGGAGTCCTTCCATTACACACACACCTTTATGTCTGTTTTTCAGCCCTTTCTCTCTCCTCCCCCCATCCCTCTGCCTCTTGATCCTGATAGTTATATAAAATTATCGGAAATACAGTAAAAAGAACTGAGACAACTAGGCAGTAAGATTAAAAATGTATGTGAGCCCTCACCTGTGTTACTGTGCTAATATCACTGGAGTGGAATCCCTCAACCTATTGTGATACTGAAAGACATTTTTAATACAGCAGATATCTAATTTCACCGTGCGGGCACATGTGATGTCCTTGGCTTGAGAAGCTCTCTCTGATACACGGCGCGGCTTGGCGCTGACAACGTTTCACGTGAGATACGCCACACGTTTCAGGTTGAGGTATTAGATTCTTACAATGCGGCATCCACAGATCATCGTTAGATTTCTATACTGAACACTTCAACATCAAACGCTCCAGCAAAAGGTGACGTTCTACATAACTTAAATTTCTGGGGGGCGGAAAGCTGTAAGCAGAACGAGAGATATAAATGGGGGCGTTCGGAGTTACTGGGAGTTACAACCCGCCCCTTCATTTTGTAGTGGGCGGGTCACGATCCCAGCAGGTCTCACGGACTGAATTTGGGCTGGGCTTTTTTGACTTCGTCTTTCTTACCCCAGAGCGTCTGAGGTGCAACTGCACCTAAATTCTGTTTCCCTGGCAAACTGATCGCTCCTCGATCTGCCCTCAGTGAAGCCGCTCAGCGGTGACACTTAGGCTTCTTCTAATCAGTGTTGGCCCACCATCCTCCTCTTCTAGGCTTTGACTGAGGAACCTCACATTTGAGACGGACAAATCGAGTACAGCAGGGCATTTTCTTACCGTGGTTGTAACAGGGCACGTGGGGGGGGGGGCTGGGGATAGAGCTCAGTGGAATAAGCGCCTGCCTAGCAAGTGCAGGGTCCTGAGTTCGATCCCCAGTACCGCCAAAAAAAAAAAGAAAAAAAAAAAACCAGGGCACGTGGTAGGTCATTTCAATGAGGGACAGAGACCTGGGAAAGGTAAACGGTGTCTGGAGAAGAAAGAAGTACATTTCTTGCTGGGCAGTTATTTTCACAAAATTTATTTAAGTGGCATTTTTATCTCCAAAAGTGAGTAGGAAGTTGTACCTCTGTATCTTCCTTCATTTGTACTTCAGCGGCCTGTAGGTTTACTGGGACAAATACTGGAGGCAGACGATGTACCTCCCGGTACTGCCAAAGACATGAAATGATTCCAAAGAATACATATTCCTTTCGGGGACAATACTCATTTTTTTTTGCGACAAGGACTTGCTAACTCACTAAGTTGCCCAACCTAGGCTTGAACTTGCAGTCCTCCTGCCTCAGCCTCCCAGAGTGCTGGAATTACAGGCATGTGCTATCACATCCGTCATGGCAATGATCTTCATTAAAGACTTTGTTTACCTCGTAAGATTTTAATTTTAAATCAAGGGCAATAGGGCTATCTGAAAGATCAAGGTCAGACTCTACAATCTGAGATATATGTAAAGCATTTGAGTACTTTGAATCCCAGCCACCCAGCCCTGCTCTGTGTGTGTGTGTGTGTGTGTGTGTGTGTGTGTGTGTGTGTGTCCAGAAAGGCAAGTGAGATAAACAAAGTTCACCCACTTTTAGTTAGGATAACTAAAACAATGTCAAATTTTATTACTACCCAAGAATAACAGAAGTCTGAGAACATGAATGTAAAATAAGCATGCTTTCTCCTTTAAGGCACATTTCTCTCTGACTCTGATATAAGACATGAAAAACTGTTTTGGTTGTTCTGTCAGACAAAAAAAAAAAAATCCTCTATGCAGAAGTGATTACCACAGGCACATCCCGGGAAAAGCTCAATAAACTTCAGCCATGATCTAGGATGGAATAAAGCTGAAATCAGGTAAGAAGAATGGCTGGTGGGATGTCTTTACTCAAAACCAAAATGATTATATTTTATAAAATTGGGCTTATGTTCCCAAACCGGTTTCTAGTTTATATCATGATTATGGGATAACTCTTGATAAAGCAAATCTGATTGATGGCTCCTTCCCAGCTCCTCGTTCTTAATGCAAAAACTCACTGTTATTTTGAGACAGGCTAATAACGTTTACCCTCAGCTTAAATGGAAGGGACATTAGGAAATTATCACTCCCAAATCATTGTTTCATGATGCACCTGTGACAGTCTCCGAGGTCAGAATTCAGTGAAGAGACAAAGTTTATAGAATGTTGTTAGGAAGGTAAAGAAGTAAATGGGCATAAGATTCTTAGCAGTTAAATCTTAAGGAAACTTTCCATTCTCGTTGACAGAATGGAAACAACTTTTCAGTCCATAGCTTTTAATCCATTGGAAACAAGCAGATTCACATGCCCTTAAAAATGCATTTTGAGTTTGGCAAAATTACCTGTGGAGGAACCATAATACAGTTGTGGCTACACGTTTACTCTAGAGCAACACAGAATAGACTTGACCTGAGTGCAGGATTATATCCCTGCACTGGAATATTCTTCAGATAATCACTGTTGTAATTCCAAATTTCAGAACAGGAACCTAGGGACCCAAAATGACCATACAATTTTTCCATACACTATACAAAATGTATATTTTTTCATATGTTTTCCAAAATGACCATAAAAGCACAAATAACCAGTAAGAGTGACTGCCTGCTGTGAAGGCCTGGTGTTTTTAAATCAACAAAATTTTTTCTCATGTTCAAGATAGACCATATTTTAAAATACTAGATATTTATAATTCAAATACTTATAGGAGAGAGTTGATGTTCTGAGTATAAATCACAATAATTTTATATACTATTTCATTGGACCTGGCCTACTGCTTCCAAAAGAAGGTAAGTACCCTGATAAACTTGAAATTTCAAAGTGTTTTCAAAAGCTCAAACTCAGGACTCAGTTCAAGTAATTTCTTCTGGTCATAAATCTTTTGACCTGGGCAGGCTGATTTAACTAGTCCTCCCGGGTCTTGCCGGTTGGTCTCCAGCATTCTCTGGAAGGGCGTGTTTGTGTGCTGACCCAATTTACCTCCCTGCTTGTTTCTGAGGGAGTGGTTTAAAAGAGAGACCATGTCATCCTTTACCCCTTTCCCTGGCTTTTATGGTTTCCTGTAGAGCATAATTATATAGAATTTCTGTTTTTGAAATATGAAGATTCTTTAGATCAAAATGTCTCCTACTTACATCTGAGAAAATCCAGAACATCCTTTAAAACCCCACACCATTTCCATTTCTCATGATTTGTTAAGTTGATATTCTGCTCATTAGGGGGTCCTCTAGTGGTCTTTGTCTCTAATGAAAGACACATTATTTTCCACAGTGGAAAGATCACAGCTCTTGTGGTCCGACATGCCTGAATTCAAGCTGTACTTTGCTTCCCATGTGCCTGACTTGGGACAGGTGCACAGGAGCCGCTCTGGGGACTGGCAGTGACTGAAACCAGGAGGCTGGCACTTACATGAAAGGATTTAACCCAACAACAACAACCAAACGAAAATATTTTTTTTTAATGACATACCAAATAGAACATTTTGCTTAATTCTCAGTGCCAGATCTGTTTTTCTTCTCTTGCTTTTCCTTTTAATGATAAATGCACACTTAGTTATGTCCATTGCAAACAGTGTAAAACCGTCAGGATGGTGGTTCCATATAACACATCTCTAGTTCCTTATACTTGAATGCTAATTTTCCAAGGTTAAACACTTTTTCCTGAAGTAGGATTTTTATTTCGGGGTGGATGCTTCATATGCTGATGTCAAACATCATGAGAAGTATCCCCCCTTCATTATTTGACAGCAGGTAATTACTGTTACTCATTACATTTGCACTTCCAGGAAAATTGTACGCACATGTAATTTGGCCATTCTTCTTTTTCCTTTTATGCAGATTATGAATTTATTGCATTTATTATTATTTTGGTGCTTGACTTTTTTTTCTACTTGATGTATTTTAGAGCTCTTTCTTTGTTGCTGTTCACAGAGTATTTTCTCATTTCTAGTGTTATTATTACAGGTGACTATACAATGCACCATAACATATTTTCCCTGTTCTCTTCGAACTTTAGTTAAAATTCTCTGGTCTTTAAAAAATACTGCAATGAAAAAATTTTACACAAGTCAGTTCCAGGCATGCAAGATAGTCTATCTTTCCTGCAGGGAAATGGACAGGCAGAAATACCTCTGCCTCTCCCCCTGCCTATCCACCTACTTCTTTTCATCAACACCCTCTCATCACCAATCTTTTGCATCTCAAGGCAGCAGGCCTGCAGGCTCAGGGCTCTCTTCCTCTTCACGGGGCTTCATGCTCGTGATCTCATCTAACCCTAATTATCTCACAAAGGCCCCAACTCCAGACCCTGCTAACATACAAATTCAGAGATTAAGTCTGGGTGACCATTGAGGGATTCAGAGCTTGTTTACTTCCGGGAGACACATTCAAGCCGTAGCCGTATCATTTGTTTGTTTTTCTATTGGGTTATTGATGTCTTTTTAGCTCTTTGTCACCCATGCGATTTGTGTAGTTCCTCTAGATTATCATTTGTCATTTGCCTCTCCTCCTGTTTTTATTTCATGCATAAATTTAGTTTTATATTGTGAATAGTTTATTAAATAGTTTATTCCCCTTCCTCTTATGAGAGGCAATTTTTACTATAATCTAACACCCCTTAAGAACCAGGGCTCGTTCAGAACTTTCCACTGTTCCAGTATGTGTAAATTTAGAGTAATCTTTTAATTTTTGCAAATGATTCAGTTCTATTTTTCCACTGTAGAAAGCACTTATTTTATGTTTCATTTTTAATTTTCCCAAACAAAATTTAGAATGATTCTTGCTAGTTCTAAGAAAACTAGAACTAGAGATTCTCATGGATAGGATTTAATTAATACACTTATTCAGGAGAGCTTGATGCCCTTAGTTTTTCTCCTAACCAAGAACAAGATACATTTTTCTATATATTTATATCTGTTTATAAATTTCAAACTTTTATGCTTATTCACATTTTTCTTAAAACTTAATAAAGTATTAGACTAAATATAATCTTAGGTACTTTATCACTTTGTTTTGACATAGGAGATTAGGGTATGGCAAAGCTGGCTGGGTGTTTAGGGACCTAGGGTGTAGTTCAATGACAGATCTGCTTAGCACTCATAAGGCCTTGGTTTTAATCTCTAGCACCAAAAAAAAAAAAAAAGAGTAAAAATAAATGAATAAAAATATCCAGCATCTAATTCCTCCAAGAGTTTCCTTATTTATAAATATTGCTAGAAACCTCTGGAAATTTCTTCTAGTGTTCTACTTTAGACATTACATGGATAGAACATTAATATACAGACTGGGTTAACAATACCTCTTCTAGCTCAGTGTCATCCTGTGACACACAGTAAAACCTGTTAGCAATTTCTGAGGTAGTTACAATGCAAAGCTCAAAAAAGTACAAAATGAAAAATAATTATAAAAATAAAAATAGTGATTGTATTGAGCCATAGCTGGTGAATAACGCAGTGTTTATAAGATTAGGAAACAGCCCTTAGAAATGAGATCAAATTTTGTAATTCTCTCAGAGTAGAAGTTAAACCAGAAGCATAATTGCTGGAAGAGGAAGAAAAATGGCTCATGGGACAAAAATGCCCCTTGTGTTGCCTCCTTCGATCACAAGCATCAGCTAGCCCAAATATGGGGTCAGTCCAGTTAGGATTTCCATTCACTAGTGGGCAGAAGTCTACCAGGAGCGCTGGTGTTTTTTCATGGTTTGTTTTTGTGCCATTTGCATGTTCTTAGAAGTGATCAGAACTAGTTTTCTATGCATGTGCGTTTCCAACACGGGTTCTTAACTGTGATGGGCTCTGCCAACTGCACGCAATTCAGCCGTGCACACAGACATATGGTCTAAAGCTAAGGTTCTGTTGTGCTTTTAGAAAGGTTCACTGGAATCCAGCTTGTAGAACATGTCCATGTATCCATCTCAGAATCTTACCATTTTAGCCACTGATCTGAAAGCTACGGTACTGATACAGTAAGGTTAGAGCTTTGTTGAAAGGATGGTATTAACTGGCTCCTCTGAGTGTGGTTTGGCTGGACTCTGAATTGTAGGTAGTCTCTGTTCTTCTTTCTGGCATTTGACCGAGTAGAGAATGTATATGCTTCTCATTAGGAAAATTCCAGCAATGACAGCAAAATAACTCCCATAAACTAAAAACTGAAGAAAAGCAAATCATTAGCCGCATACAAAATCTATGTATTCACTGATAATATATAATGATGCCATCAGTGTGTTTGGCTTATGGGGTAACTAAAACTTAACTATGAGTTATTTAGATTGAATGACACTCTGCACTGTCTTAAAGGAATCAAGTATAAAAATGTAAGCAACGCTTGGGCTGGAGATATAGCTCAGTGGAATACGTGCCTGCCTGGCAAAAGCAAGGTCCTAAGGTCAATCCCCAGTACTGAAAAAAAAAAAAAAAAAAGAAAATGTAAGCAATGCTGTAAGAGTCTGTGGCTTCAGGGCAGACTGCTTAGGTTCACATCCTCACTCCTATCACCAGTAATGAGAAAGATACTCTACTTCTGTGTCTATATGTTTGGAACCTGGTAGAATGCTGTATGCAGGGTCTCTAAGATTAAGTTTTTGATACTGAGGTTACTTCTTACCTGCCTTAATCAGGTAAGTGTTGAACTAGTTGCAATTATTGCTCAAATCCTACTCAGCATTATTATATAATTAAGGAACTGCATGTTTTAAAAATTGCTTAAGAAATTCAAGAAAATTAAGTATTGCTAATGGTAAGGTTGAGAAATCTTGGAGGTCAGTCACCTAGTTATTTTACCTTCCCAGCAGGTAAACAAAGCAGAAGCAGGACAGCTTACCTGAACGCTGATTGCCAGGTTGAGGCCTCTGGGATCTACTACAATCATAGTCATGATGGTCTGAATCACCAAGGCCACAAAAGTGTTTATACCAAACACCAGGGCGTAGCGTTCCACACTCAGGTTCACTGCAATCTGAAATCTATCATTAAATGTTCAATAAATATTTTAGCCATAACATACACAAGATCCTTATCTTTAAAAGGTAGAAGCTAAAGAGAAAATAGTGTCATTAGTGGCACTTGTTTAAGCCTCCTCCTCGAAAACACATAGGGAGAAGAAAGTAAAAGAACTAAATATTGTTAAAGGTTGAATTAAAGGCAGAACAGCAAAATTACTTATATAAAGTGCAATACTTTCCAGAATTTAAGCATAAGTGTTCTAAGTTCTCATAACTTGAGATAGTGGGTGTTAATTTGATTTTAGATATGGTTAATTTGTGAAAGTTTCTTTTAGTGTTATTCAGTTTATTGTCAATTCATTGTAATACTCGATATTATTTGATTGTAGATATGGTCACCAAATCAGAGGGATTTATCTTCTAATCATTATTCAGTTTACATCAATTACTTCCACCAACAAAGTTTAGTAGGTGAATCATTCTTTGAAAGATCCAAACTATTAGTAGTTGCAAAGTTGAATGAATCTATAATTAATTTTTAATTATGTAAATTTTGAAATCTTGGAACATGCTTCGAGTGCAGGTAAAAGGCTTTGAGGTTCCAAACGCTTTTTCAATTCAAAGGCAAGGTAAAGCTTTCAATCTTCATTTTAAAAGAAGAAAATAAAGGCACATGGATTTGATCCACTACACAAAGACATTTCATTAAAAAAACTAAAATGCCAACTAGTTTCATCTTTTTCTTTTGCCTAATGGTCTTTTCCTGGTGCTCATATTTCTATGTTTGTCAGTTGTTTGTCCTTCATCTTCTACAAATTAAAAACACACAAAGCCTGATAAAGCTCATCTCCATTTCTTATAAGCAACTTGAAATTCAAGTGTTTCTCATCTCTTTTGTTAATATAAAAGCACAATTTCTACACTCAACTTTAACTGCTCCTAGGCAAACCAAATATTTTTTGATCATTTTCTTAAAAAGTAGATGCAAAAATTCTAAATTCTAAATCCCAAAGATGTTCTTTTAAAGAAATGATTATAAACCAATTGGCTGCATGAATCAGTGTAGCAGAAGGGTTCTCATGCTCTTTACATGTACTGTTTTCAACATCCAACTTGTTATAAATTTCTTAAGGGGCTGAGGGTATAGCTCAGTGGAATAAGCGCCTGCCTGGCAAGCAAAAGGTCCTGAGTTCGATCCCCAGTTCCGCCAAAAAAAAAAAAAAATTTCTTAAGAATTACATGCTTAGAATTACTCAAGCAGTTAAATGAAATTGAAGATGAAATCTAATTTAAAATGAAATCGTATCACACTTCGTTATGGAAAATTGTTAGAAATAAAAAACCAAAACCTTTCAGCGGATCCTTGCTTCTGGTTTATCACAGGAAGCTGCTGGAAATTTTTTAAACAATCAAACCAGACAACGTACCATTCCTTTTGGTTTCTAATGTACCAAAACTTTTCTCTTCCTTGATGGCTAATTTTAGCAACAAACAGAACAGTTAAATGAAAAGATGGCTTGTGTTGAATTTAGTGTGAAATGGTTGACAGTTAATATTGCAATTGATTCTCACATTGCAGTAAAGAGCAGCAAGAAACGGCTGGTGATACTCACACTGCAATGGTTATCAGAAGCATGTAGCTGGACTTGAAAATCAGATACCCCGCGTAGCTCAGCCAGATGCTGAGAGTGTAATGCATGAGGAGCAGGGAGCCAGCATTGACGACCGAGAAGATGGCGAGGGCCAGCTCCCCCAGCAGGTCCCAGTTGACTTTCACATGGCCCACTGCAAAGGCAGCCAGAGCTCCTGGGAATGAAACGAAACACTCTGACTCCGCACACGTGAATAGAATCACACTTGTAAAAAGCCCAGGTGTTGGGTAGTTCTAGGAGATGAATGTGCTGCTTTCACAAGAACTGTATGATTTATCCAAACGAAGATTTGTCCTTGGGAAAGCCAGGGTTTTCTTCACATTTCAGTTCCTGATTTTGTTTTCAGTTACTTAAACATCTCATTTTTAATTAGTATCAATTACATATCAGGCACTAGACTATGTGGAAGGACCAGAAAGTTTCCTCCCCACAGCAGAATTAGGAGAAACAACTCAGTAACCCAGCTGTTTAATACAAGCATGCATACTCACTCCGTAAGCACTGTAGCACTGAGATAAATCACCAGCCCTATTATTTTTTATTGTTGGTTTTTTAGTGATGGGTACCAGATATGTTGCACTGAGAAGTCAGTTTTAGTTTTTATTAATCTTTAATAATCAAAATCTTACTTCCTTTTTTCCCCAGTGTTGGAGAAAAAACCAAGGACTCACACACGCTGAGTAAGCACCTGGCCTCTGAGTTTACCTCTGGCTCCTAATAATAGTGGTGCTTGTAATCTCTACCTTACTATCTTCAAGACATATCCTACTTTACTTGAGGCTTTAAGTGGAAAGATCTCTATTGGCTTATAGGGTACAAGAGGTTGCTAACTGACAATAATTTAAAAATATTATCATGGTTCTCTAACAAAATGAAAGATACTTAGGTTCAAATGACTGCCAAGTGGCTAATTTACTTTCTTCCATGTGACCTAGGAAAGGCCATACCCACAAAGGCCTATGCTCCCTGAGAATTTGGAATGTGGGAGCAATCATTTCAAGGAACCGATTCTGGCACTGTCCTCATGTTTTCGAGTTACAGGGAGGCTTCCTAAAAGGGAAAGAATAATAAAACTGGGTCACATGGATTTCCTGAAACATTTTGTGCGTAAACATTTTGTATATAAGGGTGTGGAATAAAAAGACCCACTTCTGGAAAACTATCTTCAAAGTCTGACTTGATGTTTATACTGGCATTTACTAGGATATAAATGTTGTGTGGTGAACTTCAAAGGCAACTTTTCCTCTGATATTAGAATACTGATTCTTAAGCCTTCTACCCCTATAGCCTCTCAGAGAAGGCTACTTTTGAAAATTACTCCTTATAGCCAGGGACTGCTAGAGATGTGTCTCAGCTAGATCATTAATAAGATTCCCCCAGTAAGACTTCAGAAGCCTTATGTACTTCTTAAAATAACTAGTAACTCCCTACTTACACATTTTCTTCTTTATAATATTAAGAGCAATTCTGAAAGAATAGCACACTGTCAGCAGTTGTCCTAATGAGGAAATGGGGTCTGGAGGGTTCCACCAGAATTTCACTGGTTCTAAGCTCTGAGCTCCTGATTTTCCTGTAATTATGACACATTAATGTCATGGTACGACTTACTTTTCAAGTGCCTTCCATGCATGAAAAAATACTACTGTTCCTCTGGAAAGAGCTCATGTGCCACCGTGGAGAAGTTTAGCACCTGGAGAAAGGAACTTAAGGGGGAAAAGAATAAAGAGGTATTAAATTACCTCCAAATGTTGCAATAGCTTCTACCGCCCCGTTATAGATGGAAGAGTCTTGGGGTGGTGCCTTGTAATCCCACAGGATTTGAATATAATTCAGAACTTGGTTAAAGCCTGCCGTGGAAAAAGCCCACCACAGGCACCAGTAAAAAAGACGCCTTGAGGAGTAGCACTCCTTCAGATCTTGGAACCACTGCACAAAAATCCTCAAAACCACGTTTCCAGTCTTGCGGCTGTCCATCTGGCTGTCCCCCGGATTTCCGGGAATGCGGACTGATTTCTGCTGATCTGTTCCGTGATCCTCTTGAGCTTCCCCAAGGGCAGCCTCCTTCCCCGGCGGCTTTGGAGGAACTTCTTTGCTGGGTTTTGCGTGGAAAAACATGCTCTTTTGAGGCATTGGTAGAAAAAGGGAGAAAAAGAAGGCCACAGAGACAGAGATCAAGGACATGACGTTGAGGTAAAAGTACGACAGGTTCGCCAAGGACACCAAGAGCTGGGCCAGCACCGAGGCCGCAGTGTAGGCCACCAGCGTGACACTCCTGCAGTAGCCGCTCACCCTCTGATAGTACTCGGGGCTGACCACGCTGTATATGTAGGCGTAGTAGGCCACCTCGGTGGCTGAGACTATCCCAAAGACGAACTCGACAGCCTGCATGGCTCCCACTCCTCTGCCGAACAAGAGCAGCAGCCAGGTCACGATGAAGCTGGCTCCTTGGAGCATGATGACCGGCTTGTAGCGGACGTAGTCGGTGAGGACAAACACGGGGAGCAGGAGCGCCAGGTAGGAGTACGTCCACACGGGAAGGATCTCGTTCGTGATCTGCGAAGTTGGTACAGTGTGACCAGAGGGGGCCAGCACATCTCTAAGGAGCAAATGGCTTGGGCCACAGTGTCTGCATTTTATCAGCTTTTCCTCACAGAATGGAAAGCATGAAAAACCCCTGATTGTCAGAGAAATCATTAAGAAAAGAGTCCCCTTTCTCACTGGGCAGAAGAAAACCCCTAAAACAAAAACCGCCCCACTCCCAGAAAGAAAAAAAGGTAAAGAAACACGAACAATGTATTTGCTTTGTTGTATCAAGTAGAAGGATATATTGGGACAATGTGTGGTCTGAGCTATATTTTAAGTTTAAATAGTGTACACATTTGAGTAAATTAAGTTTTAGAATAACTTTTACAGGCACCTGTGGGTTTCCCATGTTCCTATGAACTCCCATCCCCTTCTTGTTCAAACAGCACTACTATTAGGAAGAGTTTGCATTGTGAAACGATAGGCCTTCCAGAGAAGGAGGTAGGGCCGAGAGGGAAAGCTGTTCGCGTCACATCTGCTGCTGGCTAGCAAAACTGAAGAGAGGCTGTCATGCGCCGCTTCACAGGGAGGCTTTGCTCTGCCAGAGCAAGTGTGTCACTGGACAGTTTTCTTCATTGACAAACCTCAGAGTGTACAAACAGGGCGGTACCATACATCTATGGTACTGGGCATAAATGAAGTGTAGCCCGTTGTTCCTGGGGCCACGGGGAACAGAACAACACGAGATTAAAGGACGAGAGAAAACGCCATGCTCAGATATGGTAAAGAGATTAATAACCACCACGATGCATGAATTTGCTACTGTACTATGATACTGTCTCACAGGAAATTTTTATTTTAGTAAGAGTCCACTACGAGACAACGGTAGAAAGTGTAGAACACTAAGTACATAAAACACCAACACTCCCTGGTTGTCATTACCAAACATTGCACACTGTACACAATGGTGTGCATTCTACTTTTATATGAGCAGGTCTGTTTACCCTGGAATCAGTACAACTGTGTGCATAGTGCACTGTGGTATGATGTAGTTTGGTTATGATGTCATTAGGCGATAGGAAGATTTTAGCTCCCTTCTAATCTTATGAAATCATCATTGTCACACTGATGACTGAAGCATCAGCACTATGTGATACATAACTGTATCTGCACAATAATAATTTGCAGAATATTATGCACAAATCTTTATTAGATGCTGTTTATACCTTAGCAGTCCACAGTTTATCAGATTAAATTTTATGACTGGCATCAATTATATTTTAGTATAAGTATTATAGATGCGATGGAGACCTGAAAGTTTCCTGTGCATTAGGTGTAATGTTAGGACTCAACAAAAGTTAAAACATTTATTGTACATATAGTATGTTGTGGTGGCCCATTTTTGCAAGTTTAGGGAGGAACGAGTAGTTTATTATGAGACATATACTGTGGAAACTGGACTCCCTGAAGTCAAATGAAGCCCTATGTCCTTATTCAAGTGCTGTAAAATTAATCCACACTAATTTATGGATGTGTATTAACTTACCTCTGTGCTGGTCAGGTTTTTACTGGGCTCAGATAAATATGGGATAAGGAATGGTTCTGATGGTCTCATCAGAGAGAAAAATCCAAATAAGCAGAGGATCACAGTGGGAAACATCCAGGAATTGCTTCGTGAAGCTCTAAAAGAATCCATGGCTAATCAAATGGAAATAAAGCAAAAGTTAACGTTTACTCTTCTTGTTGGATATAATGGAGAACTAAGTATTGCTATCTTTTTCTGGTGCTTGTGGCCAAATTCAGGCCCTTGACCATACCACTGACACATCATCTCAACCCCTGCAAATGTTTTAAGAAAGGATAATGCTTGGTCCATCTGCAATTGAAAAGCAAGTGTCCATCTGAAAAGCAAGTGATGAAAATCTGCTCTCAAATACTCCAAAGGTCAATGAATTTCTTTTTCATTATTATAACAGTCAGGTATGTTTCTTTAGGGTTCTTCAGCACAGATGTAGTTATGCATAGCTAATAATGATCAACAATGAGCCAAGGCATCCTTAAGCCCAAGTAAAATATTAGCTAGTGACTCACGGATGTATATGTGGTGGGTAGAGGAATACTGCCAAGTGAACACAGATTGAATTAAATGAAACCTTGTACCATCTGACCACTCCATTCTGCACCAATTCTGAACTCTTACCATATGGAACATTTGTTTACTTACATATTCACCTCATCATTAGACAGTCCTTTGCCTAGCATTTTGCTGGACACATAGTAGACATCTGAGGTATTTACTAGGTGTCTCCAATCTTCTAAGAATTTATAATTCTTCGCTTAAAAAAATTAAGCTGGGGGTCTGATTTTTTTCATATCTTTTTATGTTCTAGATAGAAGTCCTCTGTCTAAGAGACAACTGGGTAAAATTTCTTCCCACTCTGTGGGCTGTCTTTTTACTCTACTGGTTATTTCTTTTGTTGTGTAAAAGCCCTTTAAAAAATGAGATCCCAGTTGTTGATCCTTTGTAGTATTTCCCTTACAATCTGGGTTTTGTTCATGAAGTCTCTGCCTACCCCTATGTCTTCAAGATTTCTACCTACTTTCTCTTCCAGTAGATTTAGTGTTTCCATTTTAATATTTAGATCTTTGATCCATTTTGACTTTAGTTTAGTGCATGGTGATAGACATGGGTCTAGTTTCAGTCCTTCACCATGTGAAAAGCTGGTTTTTCCAGCACCACTTATTAAAGAGACTGTCTTTCTTCCAGTGAACATGTCTGGCCCCTTTGTGGCTGAGTGTGTTTGTAGGTGGCTGAGATAAAGATAAAGTGGCTGAGGGTGTTTGTAGTTATGTCTGCATCTTCTAATCTATTCTTTTTTCAATTTTAAAGATAAAAGAATGAAAACATTAACAAACATACATTTATAAAATAACACAAAAACAATACAAGCAATACGGAATTTCAGACAAGGTGACAGGAAATTAGCCATGGCTGTTGTATTACATATTAATATCTTCAAATTGGTTACACAGAAAACAAGTATCATTATCTATTCTACTGATCCTCAGGTCTACTTTTTGCCAGTACCATGCTGATTTTTATCACAGTAGCTTTGTAGTATAATTTCAAGTCAGGGATTGTGATGCCCTCTCCTTGCCTTTGTTGCCAAGAATTATTTTTGCTATTCTAAATCTCCTGTATTGTCTTCCTAGTGTAACAAACTGAAAAAGTAAGGCCCAAAATGTACAATAAATATTGTGAAATGGTACAAAATTGTTCGACAGGAAAGAGGACCTGGGGTTAGGGAGGGGGAAAAGGAAAGAAGAGAAAGGGAAAAAAAACCCCACAAGTTAGGTATACGACTAGTTTTTCTTGCTTCATTGGAAAGAAAGGCTTATGCTAATATCATTTGGAGCATTTTTTACACCCAAATCTTGTGCTCTGAGTAACTACTCTGAAGATAACAATATGCAATGTATAACTATTGTTATTTTCCTATTATTTTGTTATGAAATTTTGTTTTATTTTTTCCATAGAATAATAAAAAAATTAAGCTGGATAAAGATCTGACTTGGTGTCTTTCCCCACTGATTGGGAATGGGGGGTATCACTTCATAGACTATTCTTCCTCTTGTCATTACAACTGGCCCTTCTGTAATCCTGCAGCTGGGCTAAGGGAATAAGTGGAAGATGGTGAGTTCTGATTTGCCCTTGGCAGAATTTTCATGTTATCAAAATAGTTCACTGTTGTTGGAAACCTGGTTGGAAAATTATGCTACTGTCTGGAACCACTCTGGTGTGGCCAGTGACTAATTAAGATGTCGTACTTTTTCCCAGTGTAGAAATCGCTTGACATTCAAATATTAAACACAAAGCCCAGTACCATGGGATCTCCCTCATCACTGTGCAGGAAACAAACAAAAACCCAACTCTATTTTATGGTGCTTATACCTGAAAACATCTTGCTTTTGTATGTGGACTGCAGGGAGAACAGGAAAATTCATGCTTGTTTCTTCATATCAGAGATCAAACTTTACATTGTGGTAAAATTTACAGTTGTGTTGGTCTTGACTGAGTTAATGTTTGAGATAATTTGTAGGAAGGAATCTAATATCTTACAAACACTCTCAACTTACATGAATAGAATGTAATGCCTGATGAGCAATATGCCTTCAAGGAGGATGCCAAGAGACTGAATAAACAAATGATAGCCTGATTGGACATAGATGGGGATGGAGAGGGGCAGGTGTAAGAACAGACCAGAGTGCAGGAGTTAGGGCAGGCAGGACTGGAGAAGATGGGAAAGTCAAACCACACTCTAAGAAAAACATGTGCTGTGTGGTTCTCCTGAGGGGGCTTCACTTGCCAGTGGTAACAGTAAAAAGGCAGGAAGGTCTTCAGCTAGACAAATGCTGTGAAGTTCAGTTGTTCATCTGTAAAATGGGAAAGCGGTCTGTGTTCTCACAAAGTCACATCACCACTTCCGGTGGGAAGCTCACAGCTGAAGGTCTCCCTACTGCATGGAAGCCACGAAGTGTCGGCCACCATCTTCTGTGCTCTCATTGGAGAGATTCTGCTTTCCTTCTCCTCATGACTATCACCATGATAACAGAATTACTTGCACAATATCTTTCTATAATTTCTATATCTGGGAAACTAATTTCCGGTCATTCTGTTAGGTAAAGATCCTCACTTTATAGCGGGGAAATGGAAGGCTGGGAGGAATAGATTTGTGCTGGTTTTCGCATCAGAGTTTGAATTTGACTGTTTTTCTAATTCCAACTTCATTAACCTTCTCTCTTACTCTGTGTTCAGACAGCCCAGCTACATCCTCAAAATTCCAATTCTAGCTTATTTAAGAGTAGTGTTTTTTGACCATGGAGTCAAAAAACCGAGTGGGTTTTCAAGCAGTTATGTTTCAGAAAGGATGCAAAAGCATTAACTATCAGAGTGCATTGCAGAATAAGGCTACAAGTTCTCCCAACTTTTGTTTGGATAGGAAATTTGTAAAAATACACATATAAGACCACAGTAAGCACTCACTTAATACGGGAGCAGTTGCGAGAAGCAGCTCAAGCTGATCGATCACATGCGTGGGGCCAGAGCAAGGCCAGCCTCACGGACACAGAGGCAAGTCACACGAAGAAGCTGCTCCAGTCTCAAGAACACTGAGCATGCCAGGCAAGCCACGCGGATGAGCCATGAGACGGAAGGTTGCACGTGACATTCAACCTCCGGAGTGTGTTCATGGGTGCACCGCAGCTGTTGGGACCTTCCCTTCTTCCCTCCCTTCTTCCTTCCTTACTTCCCGTCAGCAGAGTGGGCTCCCTCTGGTCTTAGTTTTCTGTATTCCGCTCTTGTCCTTTTCTTCTCCATCCTCTCACTGTCCTCACCCTGGGAACTTCAAGAGCTGCGTGGGACTCAGCAAAGAATCACCGTGTTAGGAGCTGCGGAGGAAAGCACAGGGGTAAATATACACACGTCCTTCATCATCACACCTAGGAATGGCACCGTAGGATACTTGTGTGGTCTAGGGGCGAGGACCTCAGGCTCGATGCTAAGCACTGGTTTGAGACAGACTTCTCTCTTGCCATTTTTCTATTTCCCATTCCGTTTTGACACCATAGTGTTAACTCTCTCCTAAAAGTACTCTGAACTTCCTTTTGCTTCATTGCCTGCACCTTTAGGACATGAACTGGGTAGATTTTTTGAGCTGTTATGTTTGAAAGCAAGATTCACCTTCTCCCTTCATTTCTGTGCTTTCCTAAAAGGCTACTCCTTTCAAAGATTGCTCCATGGCAGTTAATCCACCCATTATTCATCTGCCCCATCACCAGTTTAAAAAATGTATAAGAAGATTGTCCAGGTAATAGGTTAAGGAGAAAAGGAAAAAACAAAAGACGTTCCCTGAACAAAGGCCACCCTACCAGGCTGCCTTGACCAAACGCGGAGTGACGGTCACGTCAGTGAGCGTTCTGGAGGTGGAAGGAGTAAGAAAGGCTGATTCCCGCAGCTCTCCTGCAGCACACACCGGGCAGCTCTGAGGCCAGGGCCCGCCTTGGGGGGCTGGGGCGTGTGTCTCGGAGACGGTCAGAGTGGGACCGCCGGCCGGCAATGGCAGATGGAAGAGGTAATCTTGAGCTCTGGCCTTGGCTCTGTCTGGAGCTTTGAGGACGTGGCAGGTCACAGCTGACCAAAGAGCACCTCCTCTGACTCAACTGCAGCATAACACCTGCGGACACAGCCACAGGGCTGTTGGGGTTACACAGCCGAAAGGCTGACCCAGCTGGAGGTGTGACTGAATGAGTCACGACGACTACCAAAGCCTTTCCTTTGGAGGTGACCACCCACATTACTTTGTAAACGATGGTCTCTGTCTCCTGTTGGTAGGGGAATAATAATTATTTTTTATCTTATGAAAAAAAAGCTGCCCCTGTCCCTCCCTGGGGACCCTTCAGGGCTCTTCCTCTCCAGTATCTGTTTTCTTGCTCGATTTGAGTCCCATTTGAACATATCCACATAAGGACAGCTATTTTATTCCTTTTTTCTTTTTATTTTTGAGACAGGGTCTCACTATGCAGTTCAGGCTGGCCTCAAGTTCTTGAACTTGCAATGATCCTCCTGCCTCAGCCTCCTGAGTGCTGGGATCACAGGCGTGCGCCACCACGCCTGGGAAGGCCACCTATTTTATTGCTGCTTCCCCTTTAGGATGTGTGAGGTGCTGCAGCTTTTCAAAAAATGGTAAGTCTCTTAGCAGCATATGTGATCCCACTTCATTTCACAGTGCTCCTGATTTTTTCTTTATCGCCCATCAAATGAAAGATTTACTTGTCTTTTGACTGTGAGCCATCTTGCAGAAGTGGCTTCTCGCTATTTTTGCTTTCATCCACTTTGGGAAAACCTCTTTTTATGCCACATCTTACGTGTTTGTTATTTCTCAGTGTCAGAGTTCAACTCATCGCCTTCTCCTTTACTCCACCTATGACTATATACAGTTTTTTTCCACAGTCAACCACTTCTGTGAATTGTGTCTTCCTATACAGCAGGAAGTGATACCGTATTTTAAATGCCCAGTTCTTATATCTGTGGCAAGATAACTTCATTTGTCAACTTAATTCTGAGGCAATAGAAAGGAGATTTTTCTCTTTTAAAAATAAGCAAAAAAAAAAAAAAAACATGCTTTATTGCAGTAGGTTACAAAACAAATCTGGGATCTGTTTCCTGATCCCACTCCTGAATTTTCTTCAGTTGCCCTTAACTGACAGAATCACTCCACCAACTAAACCTTTTCTTGTAATTATGCACATAAAAATCTTCATATGCTGTTCACGTGTGCATGGGAGAATCATATATCATAGGTTGGGGACCTACGCCACATGTACCTTATCTTTTAGGCATGGACACTGTCATATTTCCCAACCCTCAGGCTGTGTGTGTGTACACGTAAAGTTTCTGCACATAAAAACTAGGGCTGCAGGTATTTCCAGGTTTATTTTCCACTCATGTAGAATAAACAACTACTTAAAAAGAGACCTTTTTAAAAAGTAATGTCTCTTCAGTTCATTTGCACATGTTTTTGATTGGGCCATTTGTTTTGGCATTTAATTTTTTTTTTAGTTCTTTTATTTTTTCAGTTCCAGATGTTACTGGAGATGAAGGGAATAAAGGGTACCAGGGAGAAGGAGAGACTGGGAGGAAGAGGTGAGGGACTGAGAATAATCAGGATGCGCTACGTATATGTACCGATCCCTCAAATGGATGTAAATGTTATGTATTACAAACATACACTGAAAGAAACAAGCCAAAATCAAACAATCAAACAAAAGGACCAGGCCCGCAGAAACGGGTAGGCATCGTTGAGTTTCCTGACTCCTAAAGTTTTGTGTAGGTTTTGGACCCAGGAGCAGCCTTGGCTGATGAGATTCTTCTACCCACCCCAGAAAGTGGAGCTGCCTTCCCGTAGCCAGTACGCTGGGGCCCTTTGAGGCCGAGGACGGCCCCAGCCCGGGCCCTGCAAAGGTGCTCCATAACAGAAAAGGACAGAGGAAGGACCTTTTTAGCATAGTCCTTCCCCATCTGCTTTGGAGATGCTGTCAGCATCAACCCAGATGACAACAACGCAGAAGGAAATGACCCGTATCCCTTAACCTCTTCCAAATTCTACACACCCTCTTAATCATGCAGCCAGCCATCCAGGACACACGCCTAGGGCAATTCCCAGGGCCCAGTGCCCCGGCTTCTCACAAGGCCAACGGGTTTTCAATGGGCCTGACCGCAGCCTGCGACGTGGGAGCCCAGCACTGCCTCTCAGGACCCGGATGTAGACGTTCTCACAGGTTTCCTCCCAATCTGGACGGGTGAAAGGGACACACCAGACCACAAGAAGAGCTTGCTATCTAAACTTGCCACCACAGCCCATGCTGGTTTCTGAGGTGCAGCGTGTACTTTTATCTTTGCAGTCCCCCTCTTTATCTCTTTACGGGACCCAGAGCTAACTTCTCCCCCGCTCCTCACTTTTACTTCCCCTGGTAAACTTTGTCATTGTTTTCTCTCTTTTTTTTTTTTTTCCCTCGTTTTGTTCAATTCTTTGAGGCAAGAAGAACTTGGAATCTAACTCCAGAGGGAGAGGCAAGCAATCCAGAATCCGGAAATGGTTAGTGAGCCGCTATTAGCACGAGGTATGTGATAACACAGTCACCAGAAATCACGGATTAAAATATAAGAAAACATTGTACAACCACTACCATGGGAAAGTACAAAAAGACTTAATGTACCAAGGGTTGGTGAAGATTCTGAGCCGCAGAATTTGTATCCAGTGCTTATAGAAATGTAAAATTCTACCTATTGGATAATCATGTAGCTAGCTAACCAGGAAAGTTGGTATATTGACACTAGTGAAAAAATGAGAAACAACTAAAGTATGCATTACATGGGAACCGAATACGTAATATGGTGCAGTAAAACAACTAGCAGTAATCAGCAATAACAAGGGGTAGACCGCTGCAACAACTAGAGTGGATAACAAAACGTCGCGGTGTTCCCAGGTATCCAGACACAGGCATGTTCGGTCCCACTCGATATATAAAATCCGCAAGCAGGCAAACTAACCACTCATGACAGAAAGTGGGCCGGGGTGGTGGCCCGTGCCTATGATCCTAGGACTCACTCAGGAGGCTGAAGCAGGAGGATCACTGTGAGTTCCACGCCAGACTAGGTTATGTAGCAGGTTTAGCAGCTGAGACACTGTCTCAAAAGAAAAACAAAGGAAGTGGACCAGCGGTTGCCTGGGCAGGAGGTGGGGGAGGGACGGGCTACAAAAGAACGTAACGTCTTTCTGGAGTGGTAAAAATCCTCTACACCTTGATAGTGGTGATGGCTATAAGTATTTGTCCAAGCTTACACACCTCATTGCACGCAAAGCATACCTCAACGAGAGTGATTTGGTGTGTGGAAGAAAATAAATGAATCTCTGACCCTGTGCGGCCTAAAAGCCTCCAGACACAAAAAGGGCGTACCTTATGACTCATTCACGCAAGTCCCAAAGCAGGCAAAGCTATAGTACCGGGAAGCTGATAGAATTAGCGGAGGAGTGGGGCAGAAGGGGCGGGGTGGGGGAGGGTTGAGCGCAGCACGCCTCTAATACCAGTGCTGGGAGGCTGCGGCAGGATTTCAAGGCCAGCCTAAACCACAAAGTGAGACCCTATCTCAAAACAAAACAAACAAAAAGCCAGAATTCTGTTACATTTAGGGAGGGGCTTGAGCTGAGGGAGATGCATTACTCGAAGGAAATGGGTTGATTATTAGTCAAATAAATATCCTGTCTTGATGGACTACAGTTACATGGATGTATGTAATTATAAACATTCAAACCTAAAATCTGTACTCTATATTGCATGGCAATTGTAACCTACTTTAAGGAAATACACACTATGCTCCCTCTCCAAAGCATTTTTCTGTGTGCAGCTCTGCAGCTCTTGACTTTTCCTCCTCATGCACCGACTGAGGTGATTCTAAATTTCACGTCAGGAAAAGGCCGCTACACCCCCAGAAAAGAGAACAGGATGGAAATAGTGCCTATAAATCAAAAAGCTGGGGCAGGCCCACAAATCAGGCCACAGAAAGCGCTAGTTCAGACAGAATCAGAGTTACCTGTTCTTGCTGTGGTCGGAGTTTATCTTTTGTGGACTCAGGACTGGCCTCTTGCCTTCACATCCAACTTCCGTTCCCTGGGGCTGCCTATAACTGCAAATCCTGGCCACAGTGCCCTTTCCTCAGGGTCTCTCTTCAGAAACACTGCCAGGGCAGTGACCCCTCCTGATTTCTTCATCCCCCAGTGACCGCGTCCTTAGGCGGCCACCCTCTTCTGAAATCCCCTGAACAAAACTAAGCACCCAAATTCCTGTCTTTCTGAAACAAAAATGGTTTGGGAGGTATAGAATTTTTAAAAAACCCACTTTACTCTGTATGTTATTAAACTAACAGTCTAGTCTCTCTGAATCACTAGATTCTCAGAAAACTGCAAAGGAGCCTCTCACTCCCTGATTATGCTATGTGTCAACCCTTCAAAAAGAAATCTTTGCTGAAATGAAGCACTCCACACAACTTCAAAAGGCTTGAACCAGGGCCAGCTTCTCCACCAACAGGTTAGAATAGTTCTGCTTCTTGCCAAAAGCAGACTGTCCTGGAAATACGCCCTGTGTGTTCTGTGTAACCACATACAGCACCATTCCTTTCTACTTGCAGAAGGTACTTGCTGATGTGACTTCTCAGACCCAGCCATGGCATTGCAGTGTAGGTATCCGGTCAAAGGTACAGATTTGGAGTAGGAAAAATTCGTGCTTCAAAGAAAAGCTATGGATTGTTCACACTATCTTCCAATTCTGTAATTATGGTAACTGAAAACAACGTGAAATGATTCTTTACGTATTACCTGTAAATATGTTATTTCTAGTGGAGGGGAAATGTTCTTCCCTTTTTTTTTCCCCAAGGAAAAGCAGTTTCAATATTCTGGATCTATGTTTTATGACTCAATAGTCCATATTCCTGCTCTCTAAATATATCCATCCTTTGGTCATATGTGATCTGGTTGTATCGACTTCTCATCAATGAGTTAAGTGAAATGATTAACATGTGCTTATTCTTTACAACAAGCACAACTTTACCCTCTTCCTAAAATGATTAAGGTGAAGAAACCAGGAGATAGAGATTTTGGAGATGGAGAGAGCAGGGAGTGAGGAAGAGATGGGAGGGTAGAACAGGGTAGGGAAAGGGGACAAAGTGATGAAGACATGATGGACACATACCAATTCCTCCCAATGAATGTAGTTATTATGTATTGCAAACATACATCTATTAAAAAAAAGACTGAGATGTAGTTCAGGGCAAAATCCATGGATGCAATCTCCAGTACCTCCCCTCAAAAGTAACCTGAAACAGTTGAACTAACTAACCAACTAATCAGTATTTTCCCCTATTCTTTTTGTTTGTTTGTTTGTTTGTTTTTTGCAGTACTGGGGATCGAACTCAGGACCCTGCGCCAAGCGCTTATTCCACTGAGCTATATCCCCAGCCCATCCCCTATTCTTCTGTCTCTGTCCCTGACTCTTGATGAAAATAACTTTAAAATAACCAATCAGTTCTTTGCCTTTTGCTTTCGTCACCTGGCTGTAGACCCAACCTCTTCAGTTTAGTCCACTGAAATACTCTAGGGGATGAAGTGGGGCCCTGTTCTAGAATAGAAAATAAAGCCAATTAAAATGATTAAACTTAATTGCTGTAATTTTGTCCTTTGATATTGAATTTCATTTTCCATGACACAAATGGTTCTGTTAGCAAAAATGATGAAAAAAAATAGTTATTTTTGTCCATTTAATTAATATGGCAATAGTGAAGAAAAAACATACTTGGAAAATTAGTTATGTGTTAGTCTAATGAAATTAATGAATTAATCTAATGAATTAGTTATGTGTTAGTGAAAATATACAGTTTAATGAAAAACACCTTTTGCCTTAGGAGACAGGAATGCATTCTGATATAGGTAGGAGCAAAACTCCTTTGTGAGAATAACTTAATTAAGGTAATTAATTAATTAAGTTCTTGCAGTGCTGGGGATGCTACTCGGGGCTTTGTGCCTATGAGGCAAGCATTGTGCCCTGAGCCCTGTTAGAACCACTATGGAATACTGATCTCCACCCTTTCCAAAACAGCAGCAGCCTGTAAGCTCAAACCTTAGCACGTTTGCAGCAGCCACGCTGAGTGAATGAATGGAAGCTACACACGTTACTGGCTGAATTAGGTGTCCTTCCCAGCAAGATTATTGTAAGGCGTGGTTGTATTTTTACATTGCAATTAAAGTAAGAGTTCTCAACAGAGAATTTAACAGATCAACAATAAGATGTTTAAAAATTAATCTGCTCTCTTAATTCCAAATGCACCTTCCTTTTCCTCACTAAGAGAGAACTTTGTACCATCTCTGGACCCAAGTTTGGACTTGTGTGCTGAAATTTCTTGCTAGGCAGGCGCTTATTCCACTGAGCTATATCCCCAGCCCCCTCTTTTCATTTAAAACTTGCAAACACAAGTGTACCCCGGGAGCTGCTGGCACTTGATCGGAATCGCTGTTTTATTTAATCTGCTTTTCCAGGTGGCTGCACGAGGGAGTTCTAGCCAAACCCGACTCCTAAGGCTGGCAGAATCAGAAGGCGGCAGAACCGGGAAGCCGGGCTGGACCTGCTCCCGCCACCCGGGGCGTGCTGCAAGCCTGGCCTCACCTGGCTCGGAGCAAGGGGAGAGAGGGGCGAAGTTCTTACCTAGAGGAGCGGGTGCTGCTCGCAGATCCAATAACCAAGCAACCCGAGCTGCCGCCAGGATGAAGGTTCTCGGGTGGGGCGGGGCCGGCAGCGGGGCGTTCCCCGCCGAGCCAGAGGCCACGCCTCTACTTTGCATATGAGCATTCAGGCTCTCCGGCCTAGGCTGCAGAGGCGGGAACCCGGTTTTGGACCGGGTGTGTCCTGAGCCGAGCTCCGCATCGCGGTTCATAAAGCAAGATAAACGGCGTGGGGAGTCCATCATTGGTCTTTTTATAAACAAGTCCTTTTATTTTTCTATAAACTGAGACGGGTCTGAGAACAATAAACTCCCAAACAGCCAAATTAGAATTTAGTAGCGCTTTTAATAGTTCAGCCCAAGGCCCCCACTCACGCTTCTGTTTCAAGGCTGAGAAGTGAAAGCCCCAAGCCGGTTGTATGCAGGGCTTATAAAGACAAAAACCACAATGAATACACAGGTGTAGCAGGGATGTTATGCTTGGGTAACTGTCCTGTTTCTGGCAGGGACGGGCAATGTTCTTTGAATTCTTTCCCAGAAAGAACAAGGAACCTTTAACCAATAATTATGCCACCATACATGCATTTTAGCTGTTTGAGGTGAATCAGGGGTCAAGCATGGGGTCAGTCTAGCAAGCAGCTGGGTACTTGGGCCATTACATAAATCCTTATTTTGCATAGGACGAAATCGAAGAAGGAAATGTTGGGACATCCCGACTCCAGAGTGAGGGTTTATAACCAGCCCTGGTTTGCTGTGCTGGGGAATCCAATCCAAGCCTTCCACAGGGCAGGTAAGCACCCTACCACTGAGCTACACTCTCAGCTATCAAAGGGTTTTCCTTTTTTAATCATTATACACTTTTTGGCTAACGTAGAAATGTCTAAAATTTGTCTTTCTGTTTATTCATTGGTGAAAGTAAAATATATACATAGATAAATAAATAAAACTTTCCCTAAAGATAAACACTGCTTGAATGGAAGGGCTCCTAGTAAAAGTCAAATGGATTGAAAGTTCTCCGGGTGTCTGGGGCCCCTGTCTTGGATTTTCTCCCCTCAGCCTCTCTCCTTTGCGGAAGTCTGCCTGTAAGTTTCAGAGCTGCACCCTGGGCGTGGGAGGGCCGGGCTCCCACTGCAAACCCGTGCTCTTGTAAATTGCAAGGGTCTCCTGGAGGATGTGACACCTTTTCTGAAAGGTTGAGGGTGTGGTGATTTCCTCCACGCCTTTCCCTGAGATAACTTTAAATGAGACCCTGAGAAGTTTCCTGCGGTCTAGCTGATTTCTCAGAGCCAGTCTAATTAAGAGGGAAAAGAAGAATGCGTTCTGGCACAGGAACATAAGCCGACATATGCTTACAGATGCGATGACATGAGATCCGGATTGGATTCCGTCTGACCTAGTGGCAGGAAGGGTGTGGATGGGGTCGTGCATGGCATGGGATTGGCCAGGTGTTGGTAAAAGTCGCCTTGGGCCATGATTGCTTAGATATGTATTGCACTAAGGTTCACTGCTGTGCATGTGTGGCATTTTCCTTGGTCAAAAAAAGTTTGAAAAATCACTCATGAGGAAGTTATTTATTTATTTTCTTTCCTTCTTTGTGGTGCCAGGGATTAAACCCAGGGCTTTCCACAGGCTGAGTAAGTGCTCTACCACCAAGTTAAGTCCCCAGCCCAGAAGTTATTTATTGGGTTCTAAGTGGCCAGGACACATGAAGGCACAGTTACGAATCTCTCCCTTGAGAACTTTATATTCCGGACAGGGACGCGGTACGGTAGGGGGATCGCCCGCTGTGAGCGTGTTAGGTTCATGAACGTTACGGTATGTTAGAAAGCGTGAAGGACTGTGGAAAAGAAAAGTAGAAAACAGAAGACCACATGAGGATGGAGAGCCGATAAGTAAGGAGATGGTGCCGAGGACTAAACCTGGGACGAGGGGCCACCAGGTTGAGCAGGAACCCACGGAGGGGACGGGCAGAGTTGGAGGGGAGGCAGCAGAGGAGAGGGTTTGCAAGGGTGTTGGGAGCGGAGGAAGACTTGCCAGGGAGCAGACAGGGCTCCACTGGGTCCACAGTTACAAGGAGGCCCGGTGAAGATCCCCGTGCAAGTGTGATCAGCTCACTAGCAAATGAGTTGAGGGTCTCTTGCGGCAGTGTAGCTGCACTAATGGACACAGAAACCTATTTAGTTGGTGTGGACGTGGAGAAGGGCGACCAAGCAAAGAAAGTCTGACGTTAGAGAGCAGGAACTGACTGATTACCTGTTTGGTGCTAACTTGAGGGCAAAGGCTTGTTTATCATCACATCCCTAGCGTTGGCTGAGTGTGCAGCCTCAATCCTAATACAGGACTCACTGTTGTGGAGCGACCAAATGGAAGAAACACATGGGCTGATGGGGTGAAGAGGTGACTTGTGTAGCACATCGGCTGTTACAGACATGGCCCCAGGAGGGCTGGAGGAGAGGGCAGAAATTTTCCTTTATGACCTGAATGGCAAAGGTTGGGGATTGCATCCTAATTTCTATCTTTCTCATAAAATCTATTCTAGGACACTATAGGACCAAACACCCACTAACTGAAACCTCTGCCAAGTCTTTGATGTCCCTAATTGTGTCTTCTACTACTGGCCTTGCCCACGCACAGCTTACAGAACACAGAGACACATTTAGATGAGGGAGGATTGTATTTCTTTATTTATTTATAAGGGTTGCTTTTTGTCTTTAAACAGAGTCTTGGAAATAAGAAAGAAGTTAGTAAACATACAATATGCAAGAACAAAAAGTTCATCATAAACACTTTTTTCAAGAAAATGCAATATTAGCTATCATGATATTTTGTTAAACTTATAAAATAGATACTTTTTTTTTTTTTACATGAATGGCTATACCTTCCCATCTATTGCTGATAATTTATGCTGGTTTTTACATTTCTTCCAAATGGAGAGAAGTTTGTCAAGATGACAGAGAATACGTACCTCCCAGTTGCTAAGTCCTGTATATACAGGGAGGAGTCGAAGGAGTCAGGGTACTGCTGTAAAGGGAAAGAAATACCCTGCTGCATCAGAGTGCGAGAGACAGAAAGAGCAGATCCAAGGCCCGTAGGCAGATGGAGCAGAGAGAAGCTGACTGGGGGTGGAGGAAAGCCAAAAGTCTAAGCAAAACCTCAAGTATTGCTGAGCCTAGAAGCAGAGCTGGTGGCCCCACTAGCAGCAGCACTGCTTCTTGCAGCATCTCTTCTGCTGACAGCAGCATCTCTTCTGCTGACAGCAGCCCTTCCCACAGCCACAGCCGCAGGAGCCACAGGAGCCACAGGAGCCACAGGAGCCACAGGAGCCGCAGGAGCCGCAGCCACAGGAGCCACAACAGCTGCAGGGACAGTAGATGACCACAGGTTTGCAGCAGCCACAGCAGCCACAGCAGCTACCACAGCCACCACAGCCTCCACAGCCGCCACAGCTGCCACAGCCGCCACAGCTGCCACAGCTGCCACAGCTGCCACAGCCACAACCTCCACAACCACAGCAACCCATGGTGTCAGTAGAGAGAATGCAGGTGCAGTGAGGAGAGAGGACTCAGGAGAGCAGAGGGAGTCTGATGCCTCCTGCTGCTGGGAACCCTTAAATACCCCTTTTGGGGCCCAACACATGGCAGGCAGTCACTTCCTTATTGTTTCTAGCAGCTTCCCAGCGAGGATTTCACAAGACCTGGAGTTGGTTCCTCAGGGAACACCTCTGATCTCACAGGCTTGCTTATTTTTAGCAGGAATTTCCTCAAGTGAGGCTTCTCATAACAGCACATTTCTAACATACTTGGTCTTGTTTTACTCTGTGTTTCCAAGAACATCTCCCATTTTCCAGGCCACAGGAGATCTCAGCCCCTGAGGGAGATCTTGGTCTGGGTTTCGGAGGATGTTTCTCTGTTTCCACATTCTCTTTACTGAATGTATTGGGAGCTGTCATCTCAGGCAGACAGACCAAGCACCCAAGCCCTTTCTCTTATATCCTACATTTCTGACCCTCCAATGTCAGGGAGTTTTCTCATTTTTTTTTTCAAATTCTTGCATTTCCTTGATTCATAAATCAAAATACAGAAAAGTCACCTGCTCACACTGGGCTGGAGTTTAAAGCCTTGTCACATTGTATCTGTCCTCTCTATATAGCTTTTCCACTACCCTTGATTTTCCCGTATGTGTGAATATGCTGAGGCCCAATCCCAGGGCCTCGTGTACACTAGATAAGCGTTCTTCCACTGAGCAGCATTCCCAGCCCCCTCCCACTCTCTACAGCCTGTGCCAGAGTGGCACAACTGTCACAGTGAGAAGCCCGTGTCCACTCGTCATCACCCACCATTCCCAGCTTACATCACAGTTCTCTCTTGGTGTGGGGCACTCTATGGGTTTTGAAAAATGTACAATGAAACACGTCCTATCAACGTGTCACATACAGCAGTTTTGCTCCTCTAGAAATCCTCTGTGATCTGTCGCTCATCTTTTCCATTTGCCAATTCCTAGAAACCACTGAGTTTTTTGCTGTCTCTATGGTTTTGCCTTTATTAAAATATCATATAGTTGGAATCAAAGCACACGTCTGATTTTTCTTTTTAATGTAAGCTATGTCCTTGTCTAGATTTGTGATGTTAGGCCTGAAATAATCACACACTTATTGTGAGTACTACTTCGTTAGGTTCACAGTATATGCAGGAATCTTACTCTGCACACCCACGTGTAGCTTCTACTCCAAACTGTGAAAGAAGAAATAAACTACTCATCATATATAACTTCACTTTATGAACCCACAGTTATTCTCAGCACAGCTGTGAAAGTTTGAATCTTAAATGTCTCCAAAGACTCGTATGCTAAGGCTTGTGCCATCCTGTAGCACAGTTGGGAGGTGGTAGAGCTTTAAGGGTAGGAGCCTTACCAGAAGGAAGTTAGGTCGTGGGGGCATGGCCTTGAAGGGCACATTTTCTCTTTTGTTCCCAGCTGCCATGATGTGGTAGCTTGCTGTGCCACACACTCCCACCATGCTGTGTTGCCATGCCACAGGCTTGGAGCCATGTGGCCAAATACGCAACCCTGGACTAAACGCTCGGAAACCACGAGCCAGAGCAAACCTTCCCTATGAAGTTTCCTCACACATTTTGTTGCAGTGACAGAAAGCTGGCTAACAACGCTACTAGATAAATACCAATAGCAATCCTTGAGTCTCAGAGGTCATGCTGAAGGTCATATATCTGCTAGGGTCTGAGCCAGGGTTCCAGCTTAGGCTCTGCCTCACTGTGGCTGAGCTGCACGGAGGGATTTCCTGGTTCCTTCTGTTCTAAGCTCTTCTGTGTTTCTTTGGACCTCTAGGCTAGATTTTAGTCTTTCACGTAGGACTTTGGAAGCCAGTGTCAGTAGCAGTGATTACACCTTATTATATTTAGCATTTTGTGCAGAATGATGATTAGCCCAGGCTCCTGCCTCTGGGGAAATGTCTGTGATAAATCATGGATGACTCGCAGCCTCTGGTCTAAAGGAGGCTTGCATGCTTGTTAGCACCCAGAGACCCTCTGCAAATATCAGCTTCACTGCACACCCTGGCAGAATGGTGAATGACCTTTGCTTCCACACCCAACTTTAATCTCTTGGCCATTTTTTCTTTTTACTTTAAATGTTTCAGCACCTTATGAAAAGCCCTCCAGGATGAAAACACAGTGAAAGAAAGCCTTCCAAATGTAGAGCACAATGTTTACGAAGAGGCTTGAGCTGTAAACTGCACTCTGTAACTTATGTTAATACATTGAAAAGATTAAAGAAATTAAGTCTTCAGAACAATGCCTTTTAAACAGTTTGTACCTAAAAACTTTCAAGTGAAAACAAATGAAACTATTCAATTGAGTGTTAAAACCCTTGGGTAACAGGAACATTTCATATTCTTAAAAGAACGAAAGGCCGGGCGTGCTGGCGGACACCTGTGATCCCAGCACTCAGAAGGCCGAGGATCGGTGTGAGTTCGAGGCCAGACTGGGCTACACACTGAGGCTCTGTCTCCGAAAAAAAAAAAAAAGAACAAAACACTGTGCATGTAACTTTGAACAATAAACTACTATAGATTGTTAATAAAAATTTAAACACTATTGTTGCTTTAATTTTTATGCTTAGAAATATGCCATGATCAGTCATTTTTAAAAATACCATTTAAAGCCATATATCTCACTGCCACTCCTTTCCCCATATGAGGGCTCTTGGGAATTTTCTGGTTTTACTTAAAACAGCAGAGACTTCTTTTCTCTACCAGCATCACCCACATGGCCTCACTCGTGCGTCCCTTTGCATTTTCTCCATTCCTTTTGGCTGCACGTCGCAGTTGCCAGACCACAACCCTTTGTCCTTTCCCAAGCAGACTGTGAGCTCTTCGAAGTCAGGTTCGAGTTTTGCTGTTTCTACCCCTGTATCAGGAGCACTGAAGTGAATTCACAAGTGGCAGTGGGGAGGCAGGGATGACCAGGTAAATACACTGGGCCAAAGAAGAAACAGAGTGCAAGGTTTCCAGAGAGGAAATGGAGGCAAAGCTGAACTTGTTGTTGGCAGATATGGAGGCCCCTACCCAGCCTGCCAGAGGCCAGAGTTGAAAGAGACACCGGACAAGACCCTGTGAAAGTTACGTGGTAGACGATTTCATCTGAGGCACATTCCCAGGTATCTTTTTTTTTTTTTTGTCCCTTTCTTGATTGTTGGATTGTTGGAGTATACTTCTCCAGTTCCCAGAGCCTAGGTCTCTTGAAGGCCTTTTTGAACTTCCTGTGGTGCTTGTTACTGTAGGTCTTTTTTTTTGGTGTTGGTAATCAAATTCAGGACCTTGCACTTACCAAGCAGGTGCTTATGCACAGAGCTAAATCCCCGGTCCAGTGCTTGAGGCGCCTTCCCCCATAAAGATAGAATGCTATGGTTTTGACTAGCAAAACAGCACTGGTTACACATTTTTTTTTGTGCCTTGTTTTCTCTACTTCACTTTTAAACAGGAAGCATCATGTTTTGTTGGCATTGTTAGTATTTCCGGTAGTGCCCTCATCACCGACAGTCTGATCTCCCTAGTACAGGACCCAGAAGAACGCAGGTGGAGGCTGAGATCAGCAGCGTTTTGAACACTTCCCACTTGTGAGCATGCTGCCCTGGCGTGGGTAACAGAGAGGAAGCCCCTCTTGTCCTCTCCCTCCAGATGCCCCAGGACCTAGTTTCTTCAGGATCATATGCTCCAGAACTTCTTAGGAAAGGGGAAATAGAAGGAATTTTAAGCAAAACGCTCTTGTAGTCTTCTGGGGGCATTTCTAAACTTGCATCCTTTTCCTGAGCACTGTGTGGGGTGTGTGGGTTATTTCCCCATACACTTTTGTACAGCAGTAGAGTGCTATGGCGGTGGGGGCAGATTTTACCCTCAGGGGACACTTGGCAATGTCTAAGGCATTTTTGGTTGATACAACTGGGAGAGAGATTGTCCTAACTAGTAGTGAGTCAAGGTCAGGGACGCTGCAGATAACCCCTACAGGAAAGAATTTTTGAGCTTGAAATGCCAGGAGTAGCAAGGTAGAGTGAACTTAGGATAGTGTTTTATTTTTACACAGCATTTTCCTGTCTAATATTTCAGGAAAATGAAATATTAGAATATAATATAGTTGCCCCAGAGTCACCTAGAAGGAAATTATTTCTCCATTAGTTAACAAAGATGCATTGAGCTCCTGCCGTGTGCACAGTTCCAGGAGGAGAGGTTCTATAGCTGAATTGTTTATACCATCGCTTGCCTCGAGAGTCAGAACAGGAACTAGGCTGGCTGGTGTGGCCACCTACACCCAGATCGACTGGGTGAGGCTGTGCAATGTGGCCATGGCTGATTTCAAGCAGATCTTAAGTGTTACCTAACACAGTATGTGTGGACAGTTAAAATAATTGTATGACCCTTCTCCCACTCCGCGTCACTCTCTAGCCCCCTGTGCAGAAGCAGCACGGATCATCTTGATCTTGCTGGCTGTTTTAGCTGGTAGAGCACCATGTTTCCTATCAAATCCACTGCATGGATATTCCTCGATTTCTACCATTAATCTCTGCTAAAATAAATGGAAATTTAGTTTCCTTATATCACTTCTGAAATAGCCGTATCATTATTTTTAGTAAAACCCATAACTGATGGGTAGGTTATTTGATTATTATGGTAGAAATATTGCTTACTATGCAAAGAGTCTGTTGTGATTAAATTTCCTCACACACAAGCGTTTGTTTTTCTGGAATCTGATTCAATTTCTCTCTCATTTCTTTTGATTTATGTGCTATTGTGAGGAGGCCATATTACTTGACATGTGGATTTCCCGCTTAGATACCAATTGATAAAAATTTTCAAGCAACACATTTTTCATTCTAATTATAAGATACCTTTGCATGTTAAATGCAATAGGAATTTACAGATAAAAGCGGAACCCTGAAAACGTTTCCTTGTGCTTTCTAAGTAATCACACATGTGGAACACACTGAGTATGGCAAGGCATTGCCGTGCTTTACGCTTGAGTGGGAAGGAGAATAACCTTCCAATCCCTTGTGGACAAACTTTACATTGGTGCTTTAACTTTACAGTTGTCAATGACATTTGTGTCCAAGATTTTAACCATTTCCCCAGCTATTGATGAAGGTTTTCATGGTTGCAGTTGCCAGAGGCCCCTGCAGGGGGTTCCAGTCTCCTGCCCCGGTTATGGCACACGTGGGAAAGGAAAGAAGGCACAAGAGACTACAGTAGAGGTGCACGGCAGGGCTCTGGGGTGACCGAGCCACAAGGTACCCAGAACCTTGGTGTTTCCTCATCACGTCTGAGTCAAGGATAATGGGTGAAATGCAGTGGGTGTTTCCAGGAGCAGTAATGGTGGCTATGCTGGAGCAGTGAGAATAAAGCATTCTTGCAAGGACAAAGACAAGACGGGGCGGGGGCGATAAGGAAACTGTAGCTTCCCAGAAGCCTATTATCCCAGGCAGGTCTGATCTTGCCTTGTGAACCCCACAGCAGTCCTTAGCCCTAGCTTCCTGCTGTGACCAGAAAAGAGCAGGGAGTTCCCGTCCTCCAATCTGGCTCAAAGGTCAGGACAAGAAGAAATGTAAACGGCCCCTAGACTCGATTTAGAATTCATGGTCCCCAGTACTCAGCCTTTAGTAAGAAAGTTTCCCGGCACTCTAAAGGACCGGTCTCCTCATAACGTTTGTTTGTCATAAATGTGTAAGATCACCAGTTCTAACGTCGCTTGTTGTAGCAGGTAGGGCTTTGAGGTGAGCGTGTGGCTCCCAGGAGATCTCATGGTGATTTTAGGCAATTCACTTTAAATAACACATTATGTGATTCTCATGTGACAGTTTGAGCCAAATATCAGCAAGAAAGTGGTCATGTGCTTCTCTCTCCTCTCTTCTCCCCAGAGGTGGTGCAGAGGGGTCTCCAGCAGAAGGTCATCTCCCTCCTGTGTCCTGTGTATCCTCTCCTCACCTCATCTGAGTCCTCTCTCCTCACACCAGGGGTTGCTATGGTTTTTGGTTACTGTTTTTTTTTAATCAGGTTAATGACTCTGCCTTGTACTCCAAATCAAATATGTTTGTAGCATAGTGTACGAGGCGATCCCTCAGGGGTTCTTTCTGTATCTCGTAGTTATCCCTTAGGAATGTGCTCTTTTCATCTTGGAAGGTACTCAACTCCACTAACACATTTTCTCTTGATAAGTTGCTTTGACGTTCTTGGCAATGTAAAAGTATTCGCATTCTTTTACATTCTAAGCTACTTTTACGTTCACTACTTGGTCATCATGTCAGACAACATATATAGAAATTCTGTTTCTAAATAGTTTATATAGAATTTTTTATCCCATGTTCATACAACAGAGAGGCTTATCACTGTCTTTCTGCAATTCTGCCCTTTCCCAGTGGTGGAAACATGGTTACACTGGCTTCTCCTTCTATCCTGCAAGGCTGTTACCTGCTCATCTGTGCTTCCCACCTGTATGTAAAATGTGGCATTGCTTTTGGCGTGGTGACTGGTATACGTGACATCACACGCAGACATACTCACGATTTCATAGAAAATCACCCCTCAGCTCCTGGGAGAATCACAGCTTTTCTCTCTCTTGCAGCATGCTCACTGCCTCTGAGGAGTTGGGTTCATGAAGTCAGAAGTATCCATTGCTCATGCACAGCACAGTCTGTTTCCCTGATGTGCTGCTGTAGAGATGATGTTAGACAGGTGCATTATTTTTCCAAACAGCTGCAAAATATGTGACTAAATCCAGAGCTGGCCTGAACACATGGAGCACTTTCCTCCCGCCTCCCTGCTCAGGCGAGCTAAAGCATAGACTGTGACCCGACTCCTCTGGGAGCAAAATCTGTAGGTTCTAAACTGCATCAGGGGTGGAAGAGGAGGGTGGGGGAGAAGGGCCAGTACTCACTGGGACAACTCTCTGGTTACTCCATGGGTAACAAAGCTTTAGCACCCTTGAAGCTGGCTTCCCGATGAGGTCAGATCAAAGCTTCCTTTCTAGGACCCTGACTGCATCCCCCATCTGCACTGCTCTCCCCACTGCTGCCCTGTAAACTCTCTCAACTCAAGATCAGAGCCCCCCCACATGGCTGAGCTGCAAGGACTGGAGAAAAATCCAATGCATGTCTTTGTCACAATCCAATAAATGTATTTACCTTCTTTGCCTAGAGATTATCTTTATAGATGTGGACTAGGAATGTTAGCATCTGAAAGAGGCTCCAACATGAGAGGGAAGACAGAGCCTTAAAAGAAAGCACGGCAGAGGGTCTTCTGCAGCAGTTGTCACCCCCAAATAGGAGCTCATCTGGATGTGGTGGCAGTTAAAAAAACGGCCCTAATCACTGTGCTTTCCCAGCTTGAATCCTGGCTTCCTGAGTTGAAACGCTCACTCCAGGCATTCCTCTATAACAAGCCTTGGCAATGTCCTTACTCAAAATCACAGGCAGACATCAGAGAGTTCACCTGGGGAAGACTGACCGCATATTGTGGACTTTTGCTTCATTGCAGGGTCCTTAGCTCCCATTTGGTAAGTGGCCCCTTCACTTGGCGCTGTCCAGACATCAGCCCATTTCCTGTTAGGGCCAGCCCGGCTTCTGGCTTCCGTGCTCAATATGAGCCCTAGTGGAGATTTAGAAGCAGGAGACAAATTGGATTTGAGCAGTAAAGGGCTCTGAGGCTTTCTGACCTGGATGGTGGGGTGGACCCAGCAACTTCAAAGAGGACAGCTTTGACTAGGTGCACAGTTTCAGTGCCTGGCTGAGTGGCCCCCAAGTGGACACTTCATGGCTAGAGCAAAGATGCTCGGCTCCTGTTGCCGAGAAAGCAGAACAGGGCGCAGTGCCAGAGCAGCAGGGGCCAGAAACCAGACACAGAGCCCAAGGCCAGGACTCCATGACCCAACAGACATGCCCAGAGCGGGCTCCACCAATCCCTGGGGGGAGCCCAAAGCCATTGAGTTGACCCTCTACCCTACCTCCCACAGGGAGTGACTGCAGAGAGAAGCTGAAGGCTGCAAGCAAAGGCACGAAGTGGGACATCTGGGAGTTCTTACATGCCCTTCCAGTCACTGTGGGAGGACCCTTGCCAGGACAGAACCAGAGCGTTGCTGGCAAAGGGGAGCTCTGCAGACTGGCCAGGATGCCTGGGACTCTATTCCTCCCATCAGCCGAACTGATCTAGCCCCAGTAGACACAGAGGAACCAACTGCATTAACTGGAGGTTTCAAGCAGATCCTATGAGGATGGTACAGTAACTCCTCAAGGAAAAAGCTGAAGAGCTGAAGCAGTGCGTGCCACGGAGGGAGGAAGGCATCTCAAGGGAGCGGGCTCCTCCTGGGCAGTAAGGTGGTGCTTGTCTGCAGAGAATCTCATAACAAGAATGGGTCACAATAAAAGAGTTTTATTGCCAGGAGCCAGTGATTCTAACAAGAAGAGTGATTAAATGTGCCTCGCTGGGGGGAGGAATTCAGTATGACCACTTACTTTTGCTTTGCCACAGACCTGCAAAATATAATTAATAAGCTGAGACAAGTAGACCTATGGGAAGCTCAGTAGCCAGTAAGGAATCCACATTCTCCGTAACGACACAAGAAGCATAAAACAAGACAGTCGATGAGTTCGTTGAAGACACATCAGAGCCTTCCCTTCTCTTCCCTTCCCTTTTCTCCCTCCCCCTCTTTCCTTCTTTCTTTCCTTCTTTCTTTCTTTCTTTCTTTCTTTCTTTCTTTCTTTCTTTCTTTCTTTCTTTCTTTCTCTTTCTTCTTTCTCCTTTCCTTCTTTCTTTTCTGTTTTCTGGCCTTAGGGATAGAACACTAAACCATACATTCTCACGACATTTATAGAAGATTTGGATGAATACAGATCATAAAAGATATGAACCAGCACTTGTCAAATAAGAAACAGTAATGACAAATAAACAGGAAATATACCTTGTGACTATGGCACTCAGGTGCCCACGCACCTTTGAGATTGGCGGTAATGCCCAGTGTTAACAAGAGTAGGGGACAGGCAATGTAGACACCTGGAGTACAAGTCCAAGTTGTAGAAACTTAGGGGAGTCTATTAAAACTTGTGTTTCAACCCAGAAATTTTATTTCTAAGTATCTATCATTGAGAGGTAGCATCTGCATCAAAGAAGAGTCCAAATGTTTATCAATAATGAAATAAGACTTCTCTCTTATTTGTATATATAATGGGGTGTGTGTGTGTGTGTGTGTGTGTGTGTGTGTGTGTGTTTGTGCGTGCGTGTGATTTCCAACCAGAGGCAATTCTGCCCTTGAAGGAGCACCTGTGTGAAGACACTTTTGGTTGTAGCTGTTCGGTCACAGGGAGCTGCGCAGTGTGAGTGGCATCTAGTGGTAAAGAGTAAGGATGACATTAAACAGCCAAGTCCCCTCCACAAAGAATTACGCAGCCCTCACCGAAGGACAGAGAGTAGTCACAGTTCAGGAGCATCAGGCAGAGCCGCACTGACTGGCCTGGAGAGATCTCCAAAGTATTTGCTATTTTTAAAAATCAATTTTCTGAAAAATAAATACATCTTGATTCTACTGCCATGCCAGGAAATAAAAATGACCGATCAGACCATATATTCGAATGTGCAAATATCCGTATGTACATGATGAACACGGTGGGGGGGGCACTCACTGGGAGGGACAGAAATGAGAACTAGGAGGTGAAGTGACAGCTTCATTTATAGTCCACACCCTTCCTTCTGACTGGAAAGTGCCCCTGCGTGTACGGCATTTTAAAAACTTTGTCAAAACCCACAACATCTTGTTTGGATTTGTTCTCCAAAAGCAGCATGGATGTTAAATACTTTAGCTGTGAGGTCAGCTCAGTCCTCCCTTCTGGAGCTCACCCTCCCAGCACAGGGCCCAGATATGGGTGTTCCCGAAGCCCCAACAGTTTCTTAGGCTGGGCTGTTTCTACACATGCTGATCATAGTGACTTTCTCCCCCTCCTCAGAATTTTAAATGTAGAAATAGGGAAATATATGAAAAGCCAACTTCCCTCCCTTGCCTACTGTTCAGCAACTAATTCCCTTCCCTTGCAATACCCTGTGAAGTGTCTTGTAGTATCCTAAGCATCTTTTAAAAGTTAATCTATGTAGACACAGAACAGACACCATGACAGAGCACTGTGATGTCCGGTCCCTCGCAGTGTTTTTCTCATCAGTAGGGCCTGAAAATACAGCGCCGAGAGCTGCTTACTTCACACTCATTGCTACGTTTGAGTCCTTCCCACCCTCGCTTGTGTCCCAACTAGAGTAAGTCACTGTAGCTAATGGCTGAGTTCATCCCTTTAGAAAGGGAAAAGTGTCTCTTGGTTTTCAGAAAACTTTGTCACTCTGTGTCCTGCTGTTGGCTCTTGTTCTGTGCTGGTTTCCTTTGTTTGCTTTCACAGTTTCGTGGGCCTCTATCGATGATCACTGGGCCTCGAAGCTTTGGGGATCAGCAGGGCTGCCCCTGGTGGTGGGAGACTTTCAGGCAAGTGGTTTACCTCACGACAGGAGCAGAAAGCAGGGAGAGACCTGAGGCCCAACTTCTTGGTGACCCCAGAGACCTACAGACCTCCCACTGGGCTCACCTTTCAGAGGGGCCACTGCATCCCAGTGAGGCCAAGATGCGGGCCAGATTTCAGTGTGTGCGCCTTTGGGGAACATGCAAGGTCCAAACGAATGGCAGTGGATTTCAAGGTCATTTCCTGCTACAGATAACACGCACATCCCTTGCACGCACACCATGTTGCCCCAGTAAGAACACACCATAGGGTGTACCAGTGATACTTCACTCTTCCTTTTATCTCAGAAGTTCACTTTAACTTTCCTTTGGGGATGCCCTTAATTTTAAATGCTCTGTTGAAAGTACTCCACCTGTGCAGGTTCACAATAATGGTACAGGGTATGGGATAAATTGTGACTCCCTAAAATGTGTACGTGAGAGTCCTTACCCACAAAGTAACTGCAAGTGCAGACAGGACCTTTCAGGGTATAATTAGCTTACAGGGACAGAGCTATGGCTGATGTTTTTCCTGTTTTTCTTTTTCTCGGTACTAGGGATCAAACTCAGGACCTTGTGCTTGCCAGGCAGGTGCTGTGCCGCTATCTCGCCAGCCTATTTTTTTGTGTTTCTGAGACAGGGTCTTGCCGTGTAGTTCAGGCTGGCTGTGAACTCACTATGTAGCCCATCCACGAACTTGTGGCACTCTTCCTGCCTCAGCCTCCCAAGTGATTTAATTATAGGCATGAGGCACCATGTCCAGCATCTGATGTTGCATAAGGTAAGAGAGAGATGGAAGTGAGTGCGCAAGGAGAAAAGGCCGCGTGCAGACACAGCAAGATGACAGCCATCTGAACATCAGAGACAGAGGCCGCAGCAAAAACAAACCTTACTGGCACCTTGGGTTTGAGGTCCCAGCCTCCAGAACTCTGAGAAAATAAATTTCTTTTGTTTGCAGCCTTGGGTACTGATATAATATGTTATTCTTGTAGATAATATGCTTATAAAAAGTTAGCTAAGAAACAATGCAATTATAATATACTTCCTAATAATTGACAATTGAAATTCTTCAAATATATAAGTGACATATTAAGATACTACTTTCCTATCACAAGAGATTAAGGTCAATATTACCTGATTCTCATCCAACTGGTCTAACAAAAATAAAAACAGTCATCATTCCTGGAATCAACTGAAAATGTAGGAGACCTTGAAGGCACCATGTTGGCCCCTCAGGGCCTTGCCAATGACTACGGACTCTCTAGTATCCAGAGAACTCGAACCACAGAATCAGACAGAAATCCCATGAGGCTGTGTTCACAGGGCAAATGTTTTTGCTGATATGGGTCCTTTGACCAGGTGAAAAGACCTGGTGGGAAAGCTAAAGAAAAATCAGTGCAGGCCAAATCTCACCACTGCATCAGGGCAACGCTCATGGCTGCCTTTCTGTCTTTTCCACAGTACACTCCACCTTCCCCACCACTTCTCCTCTGCCAGCCAGCACAAAAACACAATGCAAGAGGGTTATTTCTGCATGGACGGCCATGGGCCATTCTGGTCAACTATGGACCACGTGGACATTGGCGGTGCCATAAGGTTACGATGGGGCTGAGGGATTGCAACTGCCTGGTGACATTGTAGCCATTGCAGTCTTATGCTGCAGCTCATTAATCACGTGCTACGAAGGTGCTGGTGGGAACAGATCCGCTCCGCTGCTGCTCACATGAAAGTACAGCACATGCGCCTACACACGGTACGTAACATCTGATACGGCGATTAACAACATGCTGCTGGTTTATGCACCACAAACCATGCTTTTTATTGTTACTTAGAGTGTATTTCTTCTACTTATTACAAGTCTTTTTCACTGTAAAACTGTCTACCATGTCAGGCCTGCAGGACCCTCATACATCTTCCATTTATTGAGTCCCTTGGACTTGGGCTGTTGAATCTCGTGTGGTTTTGACCATGAGTCTTACAGCGGCATCCTGTTCCATAGATGCGGCAGGTGGCCTGGTGTACAACAGGCTGCACCATCCAGGCTTGTGTAAGCTGACAAAATCACCTGACAACACATTTGTCAGCATGTGTCTCTGTTGTTAAAGAGCACATAATTGTCTCCATGGAAGACCCCCATGTCCCTGCCTTGGTTGCACGAAGTGTGTAAAGGTCTTTTCTTTGGTAAAATGGTAGCCTGCAGTCACCTGCCCTGTACAAACCACAGAGCAGGGAGCAGGAAGTAAGGGAAAAAGTAAAGATGGAAGAATCGCAGTTGGTCCAAGATGGGCAAGAAACACACAGGATGAAGTGGAGGCCTGAACGGAATATTTGAGAACACATGTTTCACAAATTAAAAATTTGAGAACATATGTATGTTAAACATTTGAGAACATACATTTCACAAATTAAAAATTTTTCAAAACCAGATTTTGTCATAAAATATCACTCTGTGCATATAAATATACAGAAATGCAATGTTTAGGACACATATGACATGTATATAACCTGATGGGTGTTACATGCTATGCATATTAATGACATATAGTATCTGTATGAATATATACTATAATATACATAAATATACTATGAATATGGATGGCATATAAATATAATCACCTACATAACACACATAGTAAGTTTTGTTTATGTACTACATACACAATATAGGACTATGTATATAATACATATATATTACATATATATTGCATGTACTATATACACACATGCACAGAGAATATGCATTGCATGCAGCATCCATTCATTCTAAAAATATTTATTTGCAAATTACAATGTATGTCAAATCCTGTGATCAGTGGAAATTGTGCTTTATGTCTACAATTAGCATCCAAATATTTCTTTAAAATGAATGCAAAAGATGAAGCTTAGATAAGTAGAAAATGAATGAATAATATTTAGTGCAAACAAGTACTAATAAGCAATATAAAAGGAAAGCAAGGCTAGGCGTGTGACACCCCTGTACTCCCAGCACTCAGGAGCCCAAGGCAGGAGGGTTGCTGTGAATTTGAGGTTTGCGTGGGCTCCATAGAGAGTGCAAGGCCAGGCTGAACTACATAGTGAGACGCAGTCTCAAAAATCCAAAAATAATCGACCAAACAAACAGAAAAAGAAGAAAATACTTTTGAGTTTTTTCTTTGTGGTCAGGTTCACATAGAACATCAAGTAAACCTTCATTTTCTCAAAATAACCATATCAGGTTGCACCTACATGAAAACAAAATGTCACTGTCAGGATTAGTTATTTGTGAAGGCATTAACATGCACACTTATTAGATCATTTCTTTATGTTATCAACTCCTTTTCTGTTTACACCTTACAAAGTAAGCAAATTTACAGGAAATAGTCAATTGTGTACCTAATCAACGATCATTTTTAATATAAAATTTAAGATGGATTACCTTGTAGAGGCTCCTAAATTTATTGGCAAAAAAGAACAGAAACCACTACATAAGTGATAGAATTAAAAAATACAGTGATATTCTGGTTTCTCTTCAGATCACATAAATCTTTCGCCCTTTTAAAAAATATAGTGAGTGTTTAAATTTTTAAAAAATATATATTACACTAAAAGTATCATTGCTATTAACGCCTCAGCATATTCCTCCTTACTGTGAACACACTGATCCCACCCATTTAATTAGTTTTGAAGCATTTCTGGAAGTTCTCTTTCGTGAGTGTCTTCCCTTGCAATGTCATGGCTGCCCCTATGTCCTGAATTAATTCAAACAATTTGCCTTTCAGTGCGGTGGGTTTTTTTGTGCAGAGACACAGGACACCAAGTCCTTTTCCCAGGAAGCACCTTTATTGGAGCCTGCGCTGAATCAGCAGATTCATGTCCAAAGGCTGACCCCTTTGGCACTCTTGTCCTTCTTGAAACAACTGTCCCCTAATCAGCCCCCCTGGCCAAAATATGACAAACTCCCCAAACCTGATACAAAATGCCACCTCCCTCCTGGAGGTGCGCCGGTTCTTCTGAGTTACACCCACTTCCACGCAGTCATGTGCTGCCCCTCACGTCCATGCCTCCTCACATCAGCATGGCCTTCACCGTGTTTGTTATCTCTCTGCACTGTGTGTGTGGCTGCACGGGGGTGTCTGCTGGAGTCCAGCTCTGACCTTGGGAACAGGAAGAGAGGAGAGGGAATGAACCAAAGAAAGAAGGGGTTGGGGGGACTGGTGAAGGTAGCCAGTGGTTTCTTTTATTAAGCAAAGCACTTAAGTACAGATTTGTCAGGCAGGCTGCCAAATGCTTTCCCAAGGTTCAACCCCAGAGTTCCTGCTTCTGTTACAATGGTTGCTAAGGAACATAATGACCCGTTCAGGACCACTGACTCTACAGATCGGCCCATTGCTTTCTCACAAATCAGCCCATTACTCTTCTTCTTACAAGGAAGTTGTACCTATTGCCATGGGGAGGTTTTGTGCTCGCCTGGTCCAGGCCCCAACAGGTGTCCAGGTTCTACATCACAGAGACATGATTATCTGTGCATTCCTAAAGGCCACACCTCATGGAAGATCATAAATAATGGGTATGTTAATGAAAATAAACACAAATGAAAGGAAAGGAAACCATGCAGATTATTTTTGAATTTTATTAATGTACTTTTAAAATTTTAAATGTAAAAGAATGAAAACATATTAATAAACAGACAGCCACTTACAAGGTAGCACAAGAATAGTACAGTCAAAACTGAATTACAGACAAGGTGACAAGGAATTAATGGTTGTTGTATTACGTATTGATAACTTCAAAGTATATGCTCAGGAAAACAAATATAGACAGGCAAGAATGATCAAACAACTAATCATTAGCTGTTCCTTACAATAAAGTGACAGAAGTCAGTAGTATAACTATGTTACCTATCCTGCATATACATGCATACATGCATAATTATCCCTTTCTTCCTTTTCTCTTTCCCCTCACCCCAGTTGCTCTTTACTTTTGAGCAGTTTCCTTTCATTTCACAATGTTTATCATACCTCCTAATTTATATATACACTTTCAGGTTCTTACACTAGTGATACAATATGTTGCTTACACATGCAGGTCTGATTTATTTCACTTATGAGTATGGTCTCTAATTCTGACCATTTACCTATAAAATCCTCGAGTTTATCTTTCTTTATAGCTGAGTAATATTCCATTATATAAAAGTACCGTAATTTTTTTATCCAGTCCTCAGTGGATGGGCATTTGGGTTGCTTCCACAATTTAGCTATTACAAATTGCACTGTTATGAACATGGGTGCACATATATGATGTTTTCAGATCTTCTGGGTAAATACCCAGAAGGGGAATACCTGGGTTGAATGGGACCTCTAGACCTAGTTTGCTGAGGAATCTCCAAACCGATCTCCACAGGGATTTCACCAGTCTGCATTCCCACCAGCAGTGGAGAAGAGTTCCTATATCTCCACAGCCTCACCAGCATTTGTTATTGGTTGATTTCTTAATGCTAGCCATTCTTACTGGGGTGAGATGAAATCTCAACGTTGTTGTAATTTGCATTTCTCAAAAGACTAATGATGTTGAACACTTTCTCATGTATTTATTTGCCTTTTGTATTTCTTTATCTGAGAAGTGTGTATTCATCTCAGATGCCCATTTTTCGACTGGGTCTTTGAATTTGAGGAGGTTGATGTTTTTAAATTCTTTATATGTTCTAGATAGAAGACCTTTGTTTGAAGGACAGCCAGCTAAGGTTTTTTCCCAATTTGTGGGTTTTCTTTCTATTCTGCTGCTGATTATTTAGATGTGCAAAACTTTTCAGCAAGATGAGGTCCCAGTTGATTCTTTGAAGTATTTCCCTTGTGGTTTGGTTTTTGTTCATGAACTCTCTGTCTACTCCTACATCTTAAAGATTTTTACCTACTTTCTCTTCCAATAGATTTAGTGTTTCTGTTTTAATGTTAGATCTGTGATCCATTTTGACTTGAGTTTGGTGCATGGTGATAGACTTGGGTCTATCATCAGTCTTTGGCAAGTGGCAAGGTAATTTTTCCAGCACCATTTATTAAAGAGGCTGTCTTTCTTTCAGTGAGCTTGATTGGCCCCTTTGTCAAAGATTAGGTGGCTGAGTGTGTTTGTGGTTATAGCTGCATCTTCCACTCTGTTCCATTGATCCTCAGCTCTGTTTTTTTTGCCAGGTTGATTTTATTACCATAGCTTTGTAGTTCAATTTCAGGTCAGGGATTGTGATTCTACCTGACTTATCTTTGTTGCCCAGGATTGCTTTTGCTATTCTGGGTCACTTCTGGCTTGAGATGATTTTAAGATATTTTCTCTAGATCTGTGAGATATGCTAATGGTATTTTGATGGAGATTGCATTGAATCTGTACAACAATTTTGGTAGTATGGCCATTTTCATAATATTGGTTCTTCCTATCCATGAACAAGGGATATTTTTCCATTTACTGAAGTCCTCTTCAATCTCTTTTTTCAGAGTTTACAGTTTCATTAAATAGATCTTTTACTTCTTTTGTTAGATTGATTCCTAAATATTTCAATTTTTTGGATGCTATTGTGAAGGGTATGGTTTCCTTAATTTCTCTCTCAGTCTGTTTGTTGTTTGTGTACAGGAATGTTATTGATTTTTGAGTGTTGACTTTGTATCCTGCTATACCACTGAATTTGTTGATTAATTCAAGGAGCCTTCTGGTGGAAATTTTGGGGTTTTCCATGTAAAGTATCATGTCATCTGCATACAGTGATAATTTCACTTCTTCCTTTTCTATCCTTATTCATTTTATTTCTCTCTCTTGTCTAATTGCTCTGGCTAATGCTTCCAGAACTATGTTGAATAGGAGCGATGACAGTGGACATCCTTGTCTTCTTCCCGAATTTAAAGTGAAAGCTTTTAGTTTTTGTCCATTTAGTATGATGTTGGCTGTTGGTTTGTCATAGATGGCTTTGATCAGATTGAGGTAAAGGCCATCTATTCCAATTTTCTCTAGATTATTAATATACTTTTAAAACATTGTCTAGAGAGAGACTGTGACTACAGAAAGAACACTTCAAGCTGTGTACACACAAGATGAAGTAACGCATGAATCAAAAGAAGAGTTTAAAGCAGAAAACACAGGAGAGACCACCACGTGAATTTACTGACCACAATAATCAGGATGCCCTTCACCCTGGTCCTTGGGTGGCAGTCAGGAGGATGCAACTATCCCTTGGAAAAGGAAACATCAAACCCCAGTGAGTCAAGTCAAAGGAGAAGCTGCTGCAGCACCCAGGTGCGGAACTCACAGCAAGGAGGGACAGGATGGGAGGGGGCACCTGCCCTGGGAGTGAGCTGACCCCGCAGCGCTGCAAAGAGCAGACCTAGACTCCCCATGGGAACAGGAGCCTGAGCAGCAGCCAGAGCCAGCGGCCACCTAGCAGCAGCACTGCTTCTTTCAGCAGCACTTCTGCTGGGAAGAGCCCTTCCCACAGCCACAGCCACAGGAGCCGCAGGAGCCGCAGGAGCCGCAGGAGCCGCAGGAGCCGCAGGAGCCGCAGGAGCCATGAGAGGAGCAGGGGCAGCAAATGACCACGGGTTTGCAGCAGCCGCAGCACCCACAGCTGCCACAGCCTCCACAGCCACCACAGCTGCCACAGCCACAACCTCCACAGCCACAGCAACACATGCTGTCAGGACAGAGGAGCAGGTGAGGTGAGAGAGAGGACCTAGGAGAGCAGAGAGAGTCTGATGCCGCCTCCTGCTGGGGAGTCCTTCATTTATCAACTCCCAGGTGCCTAACTCTGGAGATTCGGCCAGTTCCATGTTGTTTCCACCAGTTGCCATCAGAGACTCACGTGGCCCTCACATCTTCCTTGTTGGGAGCTTGACTGGCTGTTGCTATGTTAATCTTTTACTTCTCCCTTAAATCTGTACTGAGAATAGACACACTTTTAACAGGGTTGCACCCAGAAGAAATCAAATGTATTTTCTTGCTCGAGAGCTTAGAGTGCCTGGCACATTGTAAGGACCCAGTAGTGTCTTTGGAATTACACACATGCCTAAAGTATTCAGGAGGAATCCATCTGGAAATACATGTGAGTTGGATCCACGCTGGGCAAGAGCCCTGTTTTCATTTAAACCTCTTAATCCCTGTAGGTCAGACAATGCATTGTTTTCTCTGTAGAGATTCCGCAAAGATTCGTAAGTAAGAAAAAAAAACCTCCCTACAGCATTAGTAGAGAACCAGAATGAAGAGGAAGAGCACAGGACTCCTAACTGTGTTATGCGCTCATTCAACCTTTCCAACTCTCTGGGATTCTTCATCCACCAGAAAAAGGGACTGATG